>CM077183.1:9511969-9664469 GCA_039654105.1 Coreius guichenoti
AGAACATTCAGAAATAAGTTTTTTTTTTTTTTTTTTTTTTTTTTTTTTTAAGTTAGCAAAACGTCATTATAATATATTTTTGTTTGCTGGGTTCTCGCTTGTCCAAAAGTTGGCAGCATAATCTTATGCTTTTCTGAGTGGTTGCTATTGGATGTTTGCTTTCTGACCCAAGTCTCTATCATATTCTGATCTCGAGATACGGCTTGAAAACCTTAAAAAACCTTGAAAAAATAAATCTATTTTTCACACGTTTATCATTCAATTGCTTAGTAAATACATTCATACTGTATCCGCAGCACAAAAGATGAATGACACAGACCAAAGTTTAATATTAGTTGTAGAGGTCTGTTCAAAGTATTACAATTGTGAATGTATATTTTTTTTAAATGAAAACTAAGTACTCTGATATTAAATGACTTTTTTAAAACATGTTTCACTGCATTGTGTAAAAAAATGCACTTTCTATAAAACTTAGAAGGAATTCAAATGAAAATTATAGCAAATAAATTTTGATTTATAAATTAAAAAATTTAAATATGAAAAACAAAAGTTATAAAATATATTTTTACCTTCACACGTCAAATTCCAGTAATTCTCAAGCAATTAGGTCTCATTAATAAAATGCATACTGCATTTAAACACTTTTTAAATCAACTGCTAAGATATAATATTGGAAATTTTACTGCGAAAACTCCTGAGGAGCAATTGCAAAATATCCCAACAGCAAGCACAGTATTTACCAATAAAGTACTAGCTCTGCTGTTGTATCTCTCATATGTATATATACACATACTGAATATTAAGTCATGACATGCAAATGTATCAAAAATGACCAAAAGACACATGATGCCATGGATCACTAGTATGGAATTTGAGGGTGAGATTTTGAGTAAACAAACATTAGAGTCAAGAGAGTCAATCAGAGAGATTTTCTTTTCATTTCAGAATTTACAGCTCATACACAGTGAAACAAAACAATGATTCTCCAGAACTGGAGTGATGCATAAAAACAACAGTAAAAGTTGTAACAGTTAAATGTTACTTATGGTGTTATTATACTACCCACCATTAGGGGACACTATTGTTCCTTTATGCTAAGTTTAAATACAGGTAGGTATGGAAGAAGATAGAGGAGGGGTGGCAAGGAGTTTCTCTGACGGGAGTAAGCTACGACACACGTAATCGGTTTACGGAAAGGCGCGTTTTTCGATGGCGGCAAAATCAATAATGTCAAAATATAGGAAAAGTAATAATGAAAATGGACCAGAGACACTAGTTAATGTTGATGATACAGATGAGGAGGATGATCAAATGGAATTAGGGAGGACAGGAGAAGAAAGGAATAAAGATATGAAGGAAGATGCAGAAAGAAAAAGAAAGAAAAGAGGTAAGAAGTTCAGGGGAGAGTGGAAATGAACGGGAGATGAGGAATGTAAATTTAGACGAGTTGAAGGTAATATTGAAATTTGGAGGATGAGGATGAGGACACCAGAGGATGGTGGAATAAAAAAGATAAGTCCAATTGTACTAACGAAAGAGTTGAGGAAAATAGCTGGAGAGATTAAGTTTGCAAGCTTGTTAAATAATGGAGACTTGATGATAGTGTGTGACAACGAAGAGCAAAAAAAGGAAAGTGATGAAGGTCAAAGTAATGTGCAAGCAGGAAGTGGTGAGTAGCAAGCTTGTGGGACAGAGGCAGTGGGTAAGTGGAGTAATATCTGGTGTGCCATTAGAAGTGTCTATGGAAGAGCTTAAAAGTAATATTAACGGAGGGAAAGTAGTTGGTGCTAGGCGACTGTTTATGAATAGAGAAGGGAATAGAATGGAGAGTCTCTCGGTTGAGCTTCGATTTGTTGGAGTTGTTTTGTCGGATAAGGTTAAACTTGGTTTTATCGGTTACACAGTGAGGCCTTTTGTGCCTCCTCCTTTAAGATGCTATAATTGTCAAAAATACGGGCATGTGGCTATGGTGTGTAAGGCTAAGAAACAATGTGCAAGATGTGGGGGGGAACATGATTATGGCAAATGTGAAGGAGCAGGACCAAAATGTTGCAACTGTGGAGGGGATCATAGTGTTGCGTTTGGGGGATGTGAGGTGAGGAAAAGAGCTATTGAAGTACAGAATGAGAGAGCTAAGAAGAATATAACATATGCAGAAGCTGTTAAAGCACTTGATACAAAGAATAAAGAGAAAGAAAAACAGAAAGATGTGCAAAAGGAGAGGAGAAATTAGGAAACTTCAGAGATGGAAGGTAGGATCACAGAAGAGACAATGATTGTGAATAAAGTAAATTTCTTGTTGTTCATAGCTGAAGTAATTAATTGTACTGCACAAACTGAAAAGAAGACAACTAAGATTCAAATCATAGTCAAGGCAGCAGAGAGATTCTTGGGAGTAAAGGATATATCATGGGTAATGATCAGAGATGGGCTGGTTACTGAGACACAGTCAAGCCAGGAAGCTTGGTTTGGATAGGAGGATGATTTTAATTTTACAATGGAATGCGAGAAGTCTTGTGGCTAATGGATTGGAGTTTAAAAGTGTTATTAATGAGATGGAAATGAAACCTGATCTGATATGTATACAAGAGTCATGGCTTAAACCCAGATTTGATTTTGTTATAAAAGGATATGTGAGTGAGAGAAGAGATCGAGGGGAGGGTAATGGTGGAGGGTGTATTGCTCTGATTAAGGAAGGTATGCAATATAGAACATTAGGCAAAGGTGTAACACGAGTATGTTGTAGTGGAGGTATGGGTGAATGGAATAAGGTATGTAATAATAAACTTTTATAATCCTTGTAAGAAATTAGTGCAATTTAACGCACAGAGTATGTTATGGGGAGGTATAGTGACAGATTGTAATAGAGTGGTGGTGGAAGATTTGATAGATCGGAGGAATTTGGTGTGTCTAAATGATGGGGGTAATACGAGAGTAGATGTGGCTACAGGTAAAGAATCTGTGCTAGATTTACAAAGGTGTCTGATTCAATTGCAGGGAGTGCTGAGTGGGAAATATTGCGACAAGATACTATTGGGAGTGATCATTATCCAATAATGATATCTGTTAGAGTAAATGTGAGAGGAAGTAAGGTGAGTCAAGGAAATATTGATAGCTGGAGGTTTGATAAAGCGAGTTGGGAAGAATTTATGAATTTGAGTGAAAAGGGATAAAAGAATATTATAACAGAACCAGACAGATCTATAGAAATGATTAGTGATGATATTGTATATGCAATTCAAGTAGCAGCGAATAAATATATACCAAAGAGGAAAGGAGGTAGGAAGAATAAGATAGTTCCATGGTGGAATGAGGAATGTAAAAGTGCAATAAGAAGGAAAAGGAAAGCATTTGGGATAGTTAGGAGAACACATAATTTTCAAGATTTAATAGAGTATAAACAAGCACAAGCTGAGGTAAGGAGGATAATAAGGAAAGCCAAGAAAGTGTATTGGATGGCTTATTGTGATGAAATAGGGAAGAATACACCAATAGAGGAGGTATGGGGCATGATTAAGAAAATGAAAGGGATTCAAAAGGGTAATGGGTATCCAGTTTTAAGTATGGAGGGAGAAATAGCTGTGGAGGATGGAGAAAAAGTGCAAATGTTTTTAAAGGCATTTATAAAAGTAAATAGTTCAGAAAATTTGACTGAGCAGAGTAAGAAAATGAGAGAGGGTGTGCTGAAGGAATATCCTGATATAAAGAAGAAAAAAGAGACTGAAGATAATTTGTTAGATGTATCATTCTCTATGAGTGAATTAAAGAATGCAGTAAGAAGAATGAAACAATCTACTCCAGGATTGGATGGAATTAGTTACTGTATGATGAAGCATTTTAGTGAAACTTCTATGAAAGTGATTTTAACATTTTATAATAGAATATGGATGGAAGGTATAATTCCTCAAAGTTGGAAGGAAGCATTAATTATACCTATTAAAAAGCCTGGGAAAGATCCAAGTAATCCTATGAATTATCGTCCAATAGCTTTAACTTCTCATTTATGTAAGGTAATGGAGAGAATGATAACTGATAGATTGACATACAGTGGGGAGAACAAGTATTTGATACACTGCCGATTTTGCAGGTTTGCCCACTTACAAAGCATGTAGAAATCTGTAATTTTTATCATAGGTACTCTTCAACTGTGAGTGACGGAATCTAAAACAAAAATCCAGAAAATCACATTGTATGATTTTTAAGTAATTAATTTGCATTTTATTGCATGACATAAGTATTTGATACATCAGAAAAGCAGAACTTAATATTTGGTACAGAAACCTTTGTTTGCAATTACAGAGATCATACAAACCCAATTCCAAAAAAGTTGGGACACTGTACAAATTGTGAATAAAAAAAGGAATGCAATAATTTACAAATCTCATAAACTTATATTTTATTCGCAGTAGAATATAGATAACATATCAAATGTTGAAAGTGAGACATTTTGAAATGTCATGCCAAATATTGGCTCATTTTGGATTTCATGAGAGCTACACATTCCAAAAAAGTTTGGACAGGTAGCAATAAGAGGCCGGAAAAGTTAAATGTACATATAAGGAACAGCTGGAGGACCAGTTTGCAACTTATTAGGTCAATTGGCAACATGATTGGGTATAAAAAGAGCCTCTCAGAGTGGCAGTGTCTCTCAGAAGTCAAGATGGGCAGAGGATCATCAATTCCCCCAATGCTGCGGCGAAAAATAGTGGAGCAATATCAGAAAGGAGTTTCTCAGAGAAAAATCGCAGAGAGTTTGAAGTTATAATCATCTACAGTGCATAATATCATCCAAATATTCAGAGAATCTGGAACAATCTCTGTGCATAAGGGTCAAGGCCGGAAAACCATACTGGATGCCCGTGATCTTCGGGCCCTTAGACGGCACTGCATCACACACAGGAATGCTACTGTAATGGAAATCACAACATGGGCTCAGGAATACTTCCAGAAAACATTGTCGGTGAACACAATCCACCGTGCCATTCGCCGTTGCCGGCTAAAACTCTATAGGTCAAAAAAGAAGCCATATCTAAACATGATCCAGAAGCGCAGACGTTTTCTCTGGGCCAAGGCTCATTTAAAATGGACTGTGGCAAAGTGGAAAACTGTTCTGTGGTCAGACGAATCAAAATTTGAAGTTCTTTTTGGAAAACTGGGACGCCATGTCATCCGGACTAAAGAGGACAAGGACAACCCAAGTTGTTATCATCGCTCAGTTCAGAAGCCTGCATCTCTGATGGTATGGGGTTGCATGAGTGCGTGTGGCATGGGCAGCTTACACATCTGGAAAGGCACCATCAATGCTGAAAGGTATATCCAAGTTCTAGAACAACATATGCTCCCATCCAGACGTCGTCTCTTTCAGGGAAGACCTTGCATTTTCCAACATGACAATGCCAGACCACATACTGCATCAATTACAACATCATGGCTGCATAGAAGAAGGATCCGGGTACTGAAATGGCCAGCCTGCAGTCCAGATCTTTCACCCATAGAAAACATTTGGTGCATCATAAAGAGGAAGATGCGACAAAGAAGACCTAAGACAGTTGAGCAACTAGAAGCCTGTATTAGACAAGAATGGGACAACATTCCTATTCCTAAACTTGAGCAACTTGTCTCCTCAGTCCCCAGACGTTTGCAGACTGTTATAAAAAGAAGAGGGGATGCCACACAGTGGTAAACATGGCCTTGTCCCAACTTTTTTGAGATGTGTTGATGCCATGAAATTTAAAATCAACTTATTTTTCCCTTAAAATGATACATTTTCTCAGTTTAAACATTTGAATGTCATCTATGTTGTATTCTGAATAAAATATTGAAATTTGAAACTTCCACATCATTGCATTCTGTTTTTATTCACAATTTGTACAGTGTCCCAACTTTTTTGGAATCGGGTTTGTACGTTTCCTGTAGTTCTTGACCAGGTTTGCACACACTGCAGCAGGGATTTTGGCCCACTCCTCCATACAGACCTTCTCCAGATCCTTCAGGTTTCGGGGCTGTCGCTGGGCAATACGGACTTTCAGCTCCCTCCAAAGATTTTCTATTGGGTTCAGGTCTGGAGACTGGCTAGGCCGCTCCAGGACCTTGAAATGCTTCTTACGGAGCCACTCCTTAGTTGCCCTGGCTGTGTGTTTCGGGTCGTTGTCATGCTGGAAGACCCAGCCACGACCCATCTTCAATGCTCTTACTGAGGGAAGGAGGTTGTTGGCCAAGATCTCGCGATACATGGCCCCATCCATCCATCCTCCCCTCAATACGGTGCAGTCGTCCTGTCCCCTTTGCAGAAAAGCATCCCCAAAGAATGATGTTTCCACCTCCATGCTTCACGGTTGGGATGGTGTTCTTGGGGTTGTACTCATCCTTCTTCCTCCAAACACGGCGAGTGGAGTTTAGACCAAAAAGCTCTATTTTTGTCTCATCAGACCACATGACCTTCTCCCATTCCTCCTCTGGATCATCCAGATGGTCACTGGCAAACTTCAGGCGGGCCTGGATATGCGCTGGCTTGAGCAGGGGGACCTTGCGTGCGCTGCAGGATTTTAATCCATGACGGCGTAGTGTGTTACTAATGGTTTTCTTTGAGACTGTGGTCCCAGCTCTCTTCAGGTCATTGACCAGGTCCTGCCGTGTAGTTCTGGGCTGATCCCTCACCTTCTTCATGATCATTGATGCCCCACGAGGTGAGATCTTGCATGGTGCCCCAGACCGAGGGAGATTGACCGTCATCTTGAACTTCTTCCATTTTCTAATAATTGCGCCAACAGTTGTTGCCTTCTCACCAAGCTGCTTGCCTATTGTCCTGTAGCCCATCCCAGCCTTGTGCAGGTCTACAATTTTATCCCTGATGTCCTCACAAAGCTCTCTGGTCTTGGCCATTGTGGAGAGGTTGGAGTCTGTTTGATTGAGTGTGTGGACAGGTGTCTTTATACAAGTAACAAGTTCAAACAGGTGCAGTTAATACAGGTAATGAGTGGAGAACAGGAGGGCTTCTTAAAGAAAAACTAACAGGTCTGTGAGAGCCAGAATTCTTACTGGTTGGTAGGTGATCAAATACTTATGTCATGTAATAAAATGCAAATTAATTATTTAAAAATCATACAATGTGATTTTCTGGATTTTTGTTTTAGATTCCGTCTCCGAAGTGTACCTATGATAAAAATTACAGACCTCTACATGCTTTTGCAGTAGGAAAACCTGCAAAATCGGCAGTGTATCAAATACTTGTTCTCCCCACTGTATGTGCTTAGCATGACATTGAACACGCAACATGCAAATATGAGGGATCAGAAGTCATCGTATTAGGTGACACAAAAATATGAAACCAAGTGGCATCTGCAAATCCTTACGCAAATAAAATATATTTCCATATATTTATGATCAATCCATGGTGTCATTATCATGTGACCTACCAGCGTCAGTTACGTCGCTTCACCGCCATTCATAAATCCTCTCCTGTGGCCTCATGGGATAGTAAAATGTCCATCGTATGCACACTTCAGAATCTTTCCGGAAGTAGGTCAGGTAGGTCAGTAGTGCCGGGCACTTTTTGCCTACTCTTTTATGAGTTCTGTGAATTCGGTCATACTATTTTTGTCACATACTGTTTTTCGCCTACTATATAGTAGGGAAGTATGGGATTTTGGATGCAGCCTTATTCTATGATGGCTCCCAGCATGCATTGCGGCATAAAGCATGTCACCGCTGTTATGGTTCATTTGCTGATTCTTGACGTCTGTGTTTTTGTAAATGCTCTCTTGCCACAGTATCGATAGTGCAATATTAAAAGTCTTCAATGACCTATAGCACACTTTTGATCAATGATACCTTGGAATAAGAAACCTGTGAATTAGGCTCTATGATGATGTCACCGTCAATAAATCAACAGATTATCCTCAGAATTTTCCTTGGCTTTCCTTGCTCACGTGAATAGACATTATTATAACAGTAAATATTGTCACATATTTTCAGAAGTGTAAAGAGTATACCTGAAAACCATACCGTAAAAGTATTATTAAAAGTATTACCTTACAGTGAAAATGACTCCATTACAAGTTACAAGTAACCAACTCCAATACGACTTGAATAAAAGTCTTAAAGTAGCAATCTGATTTTAACGGTACTTAAATATTTTACTTGTACTGAATGTAGGCTCAAAGATGCACTAGTACTCAACACCTAAGATACACTATATTGCCAAAAGTTTTGGGATGTCTGCCTTTACATGCACATGAACTTTAATGACATCCCATTCTTAATCCGTAGGGTTTAATATGGAGTTGGCCCACCCTTTGGAGTTATAACAGCTTCAACTCTTCTGGGAAGGCTTTCCACAAGGTTTAGGAGTGTGTTTATGGGAATTTTTGACCATTCTTCTAGAAGTGCATTTGTGAGGTCAGGCACTGATGTTGGACGAGAAGGCCTGGCTCGCAGTCTCCGCTCTAATTCATCCCAAAGGTGTTCTATTGGGTTGAGGTCCGGACTTCCTCCACAAACTCACTCATCCATGTCTTTATGGACCTTGCTTTGTGCACTTGTGCGCAGTCATGTTGAAACAGAAGGGCCCATCCTCAAATTGTTTCCACAAAGTTGGGAGCATGAAATTGTCCAGAATGTCTTGGTATGCTGAAGCATTAAGAGTTCCTTTCACTGGAACTAAGGGGCCAAGCCCAACCCCTGAAAAACAACCCCACACCATAATCCCCCCTCCACCAAACTTTACACTTGGCACAATGCAGTCAGGCAAGTACCGTTCTCCTGGCAACCACCAAACCCAGACTCGTCCATCAGATTGCCAGACAGAGAAGCGTGATTCGTCACTCCAGAGAACACGTCTCCACTGCTCTAGAGTCCAGTGGTGGCATGCTTTACACCACTGCATCCGACGCTTTGCATTGCACTTGGTGATATGAGGCTTGGATGCAGCTGCTCTGCCATGAAAACCCATTCCATGAAGCTCTCTCTGCACTGTTCTTGAGCTAATCTGAAGGCCACACGAAGTTTGGAGGTCTGTAGCTATTGACACTGCAGAAAGTTGGCGACTTCTGCTCACTGTGCGCCTCAGCATGTGCTGACCCTGCTCTGTGATTTTACGTGGCCTACCACTTCGTGGCTGAGTTGCTGTTGTTCCCAATTGCTTCCACTATGTTATAATACCACTAACAGTTGACCGTGGAATATTTAGAAGTGAGAACATTTCACAAATGGACTTATTGCACAGGTGGCAACCTATCACGGTACCACGCTTGAATTCACTGAGCTCCTGAGAGCGACCCATTCTTTCACAAATGTTTGTAGAAGCAGTCTGCATGCCTAGGTGCTTTATTTTATACACATGTGGCCATGGAAGTGATTGGAACACCTGAATTCAATGATTTGGAGGGGTGTCTCAATACTTTTGGCAATATAGTGTACTTAATACACCACTGCATGTTTTTCAATATATGAAAAGCGGCTTTTCCTTATGTATTATTCAATATATTGTAATATATTAAAGCAATATAATATTCTGTATGTTTTTCGATATACTTAATTTA
The DNA here is from genome assembly GCA_039654105.1 of Coreius guichenoti. Classification (NCBI taxonomy): domain Eukaryota; kingdom Metazoa; phylum Chordata; class Actinopteri; order Cypriniformes; family Gobionidae; genus Coreius; species Coreius guichenoti. The sequence goes on from CM077183.1 coordinate 9,521,509, forward strand.
ATATATTGATCAGAAATATATATTTTCTTTTCATAAGGGAACAAATTATGCTAGAGCTTTTCTCAAGCATCTTCACTTTTCTGTGCCTTTTTTTTTTTTCAATGACTGCAGGCATAATGAACAGCATTATGGAGCCATAGATACATATGTGACAACGCAAATACTCACATCTATTATATAGGGTTTTATTCTTCATTTGATGCACACTACCATTCAAAAGTTTGGGTCGGCAAGAAGTAGTCTCTTATGCTCACCAAGGCTGCATTTATTTAATCAAAGATACAGTAACAACAGTAATGTTGTGAATTATAAAATGACTGATTTCTATTTTAATATATTTTAAAATGTAATTTATTATTGTGATGGCAAAGCTGAATTTTCAGCATCATTACTCTCCCGTCTTCAGTGTCACATGATCCTTCAGAAATCATTTCAATATGCTGATTTGCTGCGCAAGAAACATTTCTTATCAATGGAGTGTGATTGATATAAAAGGAGAGGGTGAGAATAAGTGGGGATTGAGCAGATCCTGCTATGCAAATCAACAATTTAGTACTGGTGTATGTTTATACGGCTACAAAAAGTCAAGCCATATGAACTTGTTCAAAAAAATCATCTTGTGCAATAAGATTTTTCGCAGATGATCATCATTTTTTTACACAAACTTGAGTTCATTCAGCTTGAGTGCTGATGTCATGAAAGCAAATGGGTGATAAAGCAAATACTAATACTTTGTGAAATTCATGCTCATTTCTCAACTTCTCTTCTCTTTTATATAAAATTAATTACAAAATTAAAAAAGAGTTTTCACAGTCACTTTGGCAGGTTGTGTTTTGATTTTTCTCTCCAACAAATGGTCAGAATTATTTTTACATATTTGTTTTTACACATGTAAATGCAATGGAAATTCATGATACTCAAGAAGTGCTAAAAAAAAATCTCTTCAAAATGTCTTTTTGATTTGTCATATACAATTATATAGAAATAAATTTGCTAATTCATCTGGTAAAAAATATAGTTAAATATCATTTGACATGGTACATTAACCTTAATGGCAACTGTTGTTATTTATTTAATGGACTGTGAAAAGCAAACAGAAACTCACTGCGGTCTATGGAAACACCTGGCATGGAAACATGAGAGAAAACAACATGATTTTACTATCCCATGAAAATTACTTTTAATTGAAAAACATACAAATTGCTGATAATACATAAACAGAAATGACTTGTGTTAATTTTCATCTTTCGCTTTTAAATTTCTTTTAAAAAGAAATTCCTTATTTTGCATGATCTTATTCTACATCCCTTAATCGGTTAAGGGGGACCTTGCGTGCACTGCAGGATTTTAATCCCTTAACTGATGTCTATCCCTTAATAGACATCAGTTTTGGCCACTAATGTGTCATTGCTAGATTTAAAAAAAAAAAAAAAAAAGTTTACCGATTAACTTTAAAACTTTAAAAGCCACCTTTTAAATCAACCACCAAGAAAGATTGCAGTAATGACACACTGCGTTAGATGTTTAGATATTGGACGTAATTTGGAGCAAAGTGCAACCTCACACAAATGAGAGGTGTTAGGAAGGTTTGAAGAAGGGCAGTTTCCCAACTCGCCGGAGATAAAGAAGAGCAGGTACAAAACCACCCAGCACAAAACAATACAAACTAAACAGGTTTAACACTGGACTATATAGCTGTAGCAGAATATAGAGGAATCCTGTCATAATAAAAGGCACAGAAACGATTAGCATAGTGATGGTCAGTATTACAATGAGATGAAATGCTCTTCTCTTCATGTGGTTTTCTTTCTCTCTCTCTCTCCCTCTCTCTCCTGGTCCTGACTGCTTCAGAGCTCTGAGAACAGTCACACAGCAGAACAACTGAATGGAGAGGAAGAGGAGGAACTGCAGGAGTGAAAACCACATAAAAATGAAATCATGTGACAAAATAATGAACATGCAGAACACACAGGATCCAAACGTGATTATCCAGGCCGCAGTGCAGCAGATCACTCTATATCTGAGAGGTTTGTACTTCAGAAAGGTTACAGGATGAACCACTGCCAGGTAACGCTCAACACAGATCAGACACTGACACAGAGGACGACCAGAGATGATGTTTCCTGATAGAAACCTCAGTAGAATCAAGATCTCTTGGCTTTGGAGAACTGGAAAGATACTCAGCAGCGTGATCAAGGCAAAGAGAGAGAAAATGATCTCACAAACAGACAGATTGAGGTTGAAGAACTCTGATGCAACTCCACTTTCTGTTCCTTTGACAATGAGCAGTATAACATAGGAGTGCGTAGGAAGACCAAACAGGAGACTTAAGCTCAACAAACTAATCCTGAAAAAGTTAAATGGTATGTTCTCATGTTCTGTAAGGTTAGTTGATGGGAACACCTCACATGTGGGATCCTCAGAAGAGCAGTTCATCACTGTCGGCTACTTGTCGTTGCTATGGTGTTCTGAGTTCAAATAAAGATATAAAATTATGTTTACAAGATTACTATTGCAGTCTTTTTACTTCAAAATGTTACCTTTAATTCAGTGTGTTACTTGCCATTTCTTTGTATTTGTTGTGAAATTCGCTCGCAGTTCCTGAGTATAAATTGTATCCAAGTAAATCCTAAATTTTTTCCCAGTGTATTAGGTGTTTAGGTAGTATTTGTGATATTCTGATATCTAGATAGTGCTTGAATGCTTTCTTTATGGGTTTTCACACCACACGTTTTATTGTTCAATTACTTAAAGGGATAGTTCACCCAAAAATGAAAATCCTGTCATTAATTACTCACCCTCATGTCGTTCCAAACCCGTTCATCTTCGTAACACAAATGAAGATATTTTTGATGAAATCCGAGAGCTATCTGACCTCTCCATAGACCGCAATTTAATTCGCACTTTCAAAGTTAAAATAGTGCATGTGACTCCAGTGGTTCAACCTTAATTTTATGAAGCGACGAGAATACTTTTTGTGCACAAAAACAAACAAAAATTACAACTTTATTCAACAATTTTGTTCTAGCCCGTGTCAGTCTCCTGCGCAGTTTACGCAACAGTGCAGTGCTTTCGAGTTCTACGGCAGCCGATGCTGTTCACATGAGCACCACGACGAATGCGTGTGATGATGACGCAGGAGATGCACTGTATTTACAACGTAAACTGCGTAGGAGACTGAGAGACTAGAACGAAATTATTGAATAAAGTCGTTATTTTTGAATCAAAAATATCTTCATTTGTGTTCTGAAGATGAACGAAGGTCTTACGGGTTTGGAACGACATGAGGGTGAGTAATTAATGACATGATTTTAATTTTTGGGTGAATTATCCCTTTAAAATGATGAATGACAGGTCACACACTAAAGTTCAATACTTGTTTTAGGGGTCTGTTCTAATCCATAATCGAGACTATTTTGTTTTGCTTAGCAAATCAAGACATTTTACATTATTACATTATACATTTTCATCTGTGTAAATGAAATTAAATTACTTTAAATATGTTTCACTGCCTATAAATAACATTCTATTAGCTTCACATAGAATTCAACTTACAGAAAAATAACAAAAAAATCGAATTTTTGTAAAAATGTAAGTTTACAATTTAAAAATTAAAAACTTAAAATAAAAGAGTTATAAAAAGAAATTATTACCTTGAGAAGTAATTTTACAGTCATTCTCATACAGGTCCCATTTCATAAAAATACAGACAGCATGTAATTTCTAACACATTTTTTAACTGCTTGGCAATTAACTAAATGAAAATATTACAGAGAAAGCAGTTTCCTGAAGAGCAAATGGAAAACATTTTAAAAGGAAGCACTGTAGGACTAGCTCTGCTGTTGCATCTTTCACACACAGTATATACACACTTTACATACTGAATAGTGCCAAGTAGTGCCACTATTCATTAGTTTGATACATGCAAATGTATCAAACATTACTAAAAGACAGATAATGCATGTCTAATGAAATGCTTTTTCTGTTTCAAACAAACATTAAATTAGCATAAAATCCCAATTTTAAAGAGTGCAGACTATTACCTTGCAATACTGAATTAATAAAGAATTAAAGTTTCTTACTTCTGAGACAACATTGAAAATCTGGGATTTTATTTAAACCTGGAAATTAACATACATACAGTACATGCATACATATGCTTCATTTGTTTAGAGAAAATATTAATGTATAATTAACAATATTATTATCAATTATTACTACCACTACTACTACCATAATGTGCTAATTCATCTGGGGAAAAATATTATCTATTATTATTATTATTATTATTATTATTACTACAAACAATAATTGTATTTGGGAAAATAATATCTAATAATAATAATAATAATAATACTGTATGTGCTAATTTATCTGGTTAAAAAAAATATTTAATTACATTTGAAAAGCTTCAGCTCCAGCAAAGGAAGGGCAGTTTTCCAGCCTGGTGGAGATACAGAACAAGCTGCACAAAGCTAGATTGAAACATAAAAAGCCAAAGGATAATAAACAATAATAAATGCAAAAACATTAATGTACATCACCATTCAAAAGTCTGTGGTCGGTAAGATTTTGTAGTGTTTTTGAAAGTGTCTCTTATGTACGGTGGCCGAGAAGTGCAAAACAAAATCACAATTATGAAAACAAAATGACAAATTCAAAAACAAAAAAAACAAATTATAAACGCAATGGAAAGTCTAAAAACAAATTAACAAGTAAGAAAACACAATAACAATTCCGGAAACAAAATAACAAATCAGAAAACACAATGACAAATCTGAAAACAAAATAAGTCAGAAAACACAACTACAAGTTGGAAAAAACGGAAAAGGTAGGTATATGTGGCGAATGGAATACTGACCGCTGATTGGACGAGACATCTGTCAATCAAGACGTAACGAACGTACAGCAGACTGCGGCAGGAGAAAGTTGATTCGCGTGTGCATGTGTAAATATTACAGATGCATCGTCTACGATAATAATTGTTTTTTTAATGATCTGCAAAGCTGCGAGCTAAAATTATTATGTCACTCACTTTGCAAAAAACAAACAAAAACACTATTAGAAAGCAGTTATAATGCATTCCAGGGGCCTCATTTATATAATGTTGCGTAGAAACTGTCCTACGTTTGATCTAAGATCGTTTCTCAAATGTGTGTACGTGTGATTCCGAAAAACGAATGTACGCACACAAAAAAACGTGCATAGCCTATAATTTCATTTAAAATAATTTAATAGGCTATATCAATACAATAAAACAAAACAAAACATTACTCTTATAGCATGTAGTGTAAATGCAAACTTTTGGAAACTTTTCTTGATTTAAAGTTGGCATTGGCTATTCTAGATGTGCAAGACGCCATTTTGTGCAAATAGATTATCATATTGTAGGTCTATTAAGTAGGCTACCTGTTAGACACTTTATTTTTACTTCAAATAAAATGCCTCTCCAAGCTGATAAGCGATGGGTATAGGGAAAAGAAAGGAATCGGGAAAAGGGAGACTCGAACTCAGGTTGCTCGCGTTAAAAGTTAAATCTGTTGTTCTTACTCTACACGCCACTCTCTCACTTATCAGATCGGGTTTTGTAATTTTGTCTTACTCAACCAGACAGTGGTAGGCATATTTAATATGAAACGTTTTGATTTCTCCATAATTAATCGCACTAAAGTAGCCTGTAAAAAAAGAGACGGCTCTAATATTTACTCTAATATTTCTCCTGCCGACGCCTGCTGTACGTTCTCCATGTCTTGATTGACAGATGTCTCGTCCAATCAGCGGTCAGTATTCCATTCGCCACATATACCTACCTTTTTCGTTTTGTCCGACTTGTCGTTGTGTTTTCTGACTTGCTATTTTGTTTTCAGATTTGTCATTGTGTTTTCTGATTTGTTATTTTGTTTTTAGATTTGTCATTGTGTTTTCTGATTTGTTATTTTGTTTCCGGAATTGTTATTGTGTTTCCTAACTTGTTAATTTGCTTTTTGGACTTGCCATTGCGTTTATAATTTGTTATTTTGTTTTCGGAATTGTGATTTGTTTTGCACTTCTCGGCCACCGTACTTATGCTCACAAAATCTGCAATTACTTGATCAAAAATACAGTAAAAACAATAATATTGTGAAATATTAACATTTAAAATAACTTTGTTTCCATTTTAAAATGTAATTTATTCCTGTGATGGTAAAGCTGAATGTTCAGCATCATTACTACAGTCTTCAGTCTCACATGATCCTTCAGAAATCATTCTAATATGCTGATTTGATGCTCAAGAAACATTTCTTATTATTATCAATGTTGAAAACAGTTGTGCTGCTTTATATTTTTGTGGAAACAGTCATACTTATTTTCAGGATTCTTTAATGAACAGAAAGTTAAAAATAACAGTATTCATTTTGTAACATTACAAATGTCTTTACTGTCACTTTTGATCAATTGAATGCATACTTGCTGAATAAAAGTATTAATCTCTTTCAAAAAAAATTATATATATATATATATATATATATTATATTACACACATACATACATGTTGCAGCTTATTTCTTTCAAATATTGTTCAGTCTAAATCTGTTAGTGAGCACTTCTTTGCTGAGATAATCCATCCACCTCACAGGTGTGGCATATCAAGATGCTGTTTAGACAGCATGATTATTACACAGGTGTGCCTTAGGCTGGCCACAATAAAAGGCCACTCTAAAATGTGCAGTTTTATCACACAGCACAATGCCCCAGATGTCGCAAGTTTTGAGGGAGCGTGCTGACTGCAGGAATGTCCACCAGAGCTGTTGCCCGTGATTTGAATGTTCATTTCTCTACCATAAGCCCTCTCCAAAGGTGTTTCAGAGAATTTGGCAGTACATCCGACCGGCCTCACAACTGCAGACCACGTGTAACCACACCAGCCCAGGGTCTCCACATCCAGCATCTTCACCTCCAAGATCGTCTGAGACCAGCCACCCGGACAGCTGCTGCAACAATCGGTTTGCATAACCAAAGAATTTCTGCACAAACTGTCAGAAACCGTCTCAGGGAAGCTCATCTGCATGCTCGTCGTCCTCATCGGGGTCTCAACCTGACTGCAGTTCGTCGTCGTAACCGACTTGAGTGGGCAAATGCTCACATTCGATGGCGTCTGGCACTTTGGAGAGGTGTTCTCTTCACGGATGAATCCTGGTTTTCACTGTACAGGGCAGATGGCAGACAGCGTGTATGGCGTCGTGTGGGTGAGTGGTTTGCTGATGTCAACGTTGTGGATCGAGTGGCCCGTGGTGGCGGTGGGGTTATGGTATGGGCAGGCGTATGTCATGGACATGAACACAGGTGCATTTTATTGATGGCATTTTGAATGCACAGAGATAACGTGACGAGATCAGCTGCTGAGGATTAACACAGATTTAGACAGATTTGTGAACAATATTTGAGAGAAATAGGCCTTTTGTGTACATAGAAAAAGCTCATGAAAAACGGGAGAAAAAACAGAAGTGTTGCATTTATAATTTTGTTCAGTGTGATTTTATATATATATATATAACATGCTTGTTTAAGGTTATTGGCAACATGCTTGTTCTTAAGGTTATCCAGCTTGTTCCTTAAGCTTTTTGGGTATTGGCTACATGCTGTTGTCTTAAACTCATTCAGGTAACTGCTTTTAAAGGGGCATGCTGCTCTTCTCAGCTGCTTGTAAGAAGAGGACCCCTTCGCTGCTACTCTCCTCCTGTAAGGAGCATGCTGCCCCCAGTTTGCTATTTCAGAGGAATATGCTGCTCCTATTTTGTCCTATTTTTTCTTTTGTCTTTTCCCGTATATTTTTTTTCCCAGTACCAGTAAAAAAAAAAAAGAAAAAGCATTCAGTTTTCACAGTCAGTTTGTGGTTGGGGGGTTGTCAGCATATGGTTTTGTTTTGGGGGGTTATTGCTGCTCTCCCTGGTCTTGATTCGCTGCATGGATGGGCAGGGAGTTCTTGCCCAGAACAGAACCATACCGCCAATCCAAACTGTATGCTAACTGCCAGTCATCTTTGACAAAAGTGATCCTGACAGAAATCAAGCGTAGTGTTAATTCTGGCAGGTCACATTAGTCAAGCTTGCATCAGCTGACTGTCAGCTGATCCACATCTACCTATTTGAATACGACGCCTATCACCGCATTCATATATACACTGTATTGCCAAAAGAATTGGGACACCCCTCCAAATCATTGAATTCAGGTGTTCTAATCAGTTCCATGGCCAAAGGTGTATAAAATAAAGCACCTAGGCATGCAGACTGCTTCTACAAACATTTGTGAAAGAATGGGTCGCTCTCAGGAGCTCAGTGAATTCAAGCGTGGTATCGTGAAAGGTACCTGTGCAATAAGTCCATTTGTGAAATGTCCTCACTTCTAAATATTCCACGGTCAACTGTTAGTGGTATTATAACAAAGTGGAAGCAATTGGGAACAACAGCAACTCAGCCAATAAGTGGTAGGCCATGTAAAATCACAGAGCGGGGAAGAAAGTCGCCAACTTTCTGCAGTGTCAATAGCTACAGACCTCCAAACTTCATGTGGCCTTCAGATTAGCTCAAGAACAGTGCGTAGAGAGCTTCATGGAATGGGTTTCCATGGCCGAGCAGCTGCATCCAAGCCTTACATCACCAAGTGCAATGCAAAGCGTCGGATGCAGTGGTGTAAAGCACGCCGCCACTGGACTCTAGAGCAGTGGAGACGTGTTCTCTGGAGTGACGAATCACGCTTCTCTGTCTGGCAATCTGATGGACGAGTCTGGGTTTGGTGGTTGCCAGGAGAACAGTACTTGCCTGACTGCATTGTGCCAAGTGTAAAGTTTGGTGGAGGGGGGATTATGGTGTGGGGTTGTTTTTCAGGGGTTGGGCTTGGCCCCTTAGTTCCAGTGAAAGGAACTCTTAATTCTTCAGCATACCAAGACATTTTGGACAATTTCATGCTCCCAACTTTGTGGGAACAGTTTGGGGATGGCCCCTTCCTGTTCTAACATGACTGCGCACCAGTGCACAAAGCAAGGTCCATAAAGACATGGATGAGCAAGTTTGGTGTGGAGGAACTTGACTGGCCTGGACAGAGTCCTGACCTCAACCCGACAGAACACCTTTGGGATGAATTAGAGCAGCGACTGCGAGCCAGGCCTTCTCGTCCAACATCAGGGCGTGACCTCACAAATGTGCTTCTAGAAGAATGGTAAAAAATTCCCATAAACACACTCCTAAACCTTGTGGAAAGTCTTTCCAGAAGAGTTGAAGCTGTTATAGCTGCAGAGGGTGGGCCAACTCCATATTAAACCCTACGGATTAAGAATGGGATGTCATTAAAGTTCATGTGCATGTAAAGGCAGACATCCCAAAACTTTTGGCAATATAGTGTATGGTTCATTCATTATCAGCAGCTTTATCGCGTTTCTCAGGAGCTAATTACCCTTCTCCATCCCCAGCTCCTCCTCTCGTCCAGTCAGGACTGGGCTTTCTGATATCCCTCTTGAATCAGACTCATTTCTATAATTATATTGTACATTTAATTAATTTAAAATTAATGATATCGCAATACTTTGTTTCAATTATTTAAATTATTATCTGTGTGGAAAATAAAAACAAAGTTGGAGTTATTTTAAATCTTGGCAAATCACAGTGTTCCACAGGGGTCCGTGTTGGGTCCGCTTTTATTTATCATTTATGTTACCTCTTGGTAATATTTTTCACACTTTTGGTATTAAATAGACAAGTAGATAAATGACAAAATAAACAAATGAACGAACAAATGAATGAACGAATGCGTACATGCATACATATATACATAGACAAGTAAATAAATAAGTGACATCAACCAGTTGTGGTTGCTCAAGCAGATCACAACTAGTTAAATATAAAGATACTCAAAAAAAAACAGTCAGTTCTGAACAGTGTCATGACACTCTGACAAACCATATTTGCAATTCTAAAAGACATCAAAAGAAACCAGTGCAGCCTAACAGCAGCTACTTCAACAGCATTTGTCTGTTTTGTAATACAGAGCACTGGACTTTATAACCAACCTATAATTAAATACAGCTGCTCATAATGATTACTAGATTGAGCTGATTTAAATAAAAGAGAGGGTGTGTTTAAAGTAATTGGGGATTTTGCAGATCTCCAGTCATGCAAACAAACAATTTATTGCTGATGTGAATACTGGAAAATTTAAAAGGAAAAAAGAAGCATTTTCACTGGCTATGCTTGTAGTACATTGCCATTTTATTTTCCTATGTTCTCAAACAAATTGTGATAGTGTACATTTCAGATTTATTTTTACATATGCAATGGAAAGTCATGAAATCACAGACTTGATTGTATCAGGATTTTTTTTTCATATAAAATAATACAACTGATGGCTAGAATTGTGGTTTAACTTTAAAACAATACAAAACAATTCTCAATGTTTTATTTGTTGTGGAAAATGTACTCAATATGGTGTATTTGCATTCTAAAAACAAATAGACATGCACTGCAATGATCTACTACAGCATGGTCACACCTGGAGTATAAACAAGTGAAACAGTGTCAGAGAACAATTGCCCTTATTTGAAAAACATACAAATCTTAGATAATACATAATCTAAAATGTCTATAATTAGTGTTTGGATTATAAATAAAAATATATATCAAGTAAAAAAAGTAGACAAAGAACCTTTTATTCAGAGTACACGCTTAGAAGAAAATGTTCAAAGGTTTTAGTTAAATGTAATTAATTAAACAGTTAGACGTAGACTAAGAAAAATTGAAATAACTGATTAAGCATGAAAGTGTTATGCAGTCATTTAAGACATTTCTTCTCTTCTAGAACCTTTTTGGCATAAAAAGTTCTTTAGAATTCAAGAACCCTAAGGTCTATATTAAACTAAATACATTTTTCTCCCTTTACAAATTTAGTTTTCTTAATCAATACTTGTGTTATGGAGGTTTGAAGATAGGCAGTTTTCCTGTTCGCTGGAGATAATGAACAGCAGGTACAAAACCACCCAGCACAAAACAACACACACTAAACAAAATAAATAATGAAGTATCTTGCTGTAGCAGAATATAGAAGAATCCTATGAAAATAAAAGGAACAAATATGAGTAGCGTAGTCATGATCAATATCAGAATGAGATAAAACGCTCTTCTCTTCATGTGGTTTTCCTCCTTTCTTTCTCTCCATCTCTCTCCTGGTCGTGACTGCTTCAGAGCTCTGAGAACAGCCACAAGACAAAACAGCTGGATGCAGAAGAAGATGAGGAACTGCAGGAGTGAAAACCAAATAAAAATTAAATTGTTTGTCACAATGAACATGCAGAGCACACAGGATCCAAGACCTGTTATCCAGACCACAACAGAGCAGATCACTCTATATCTGAGAGGTTTGAACTTCAGAAAGGTTACAGGATGAACCACTGCCAGGTAACGCTCAACACAGATCAGACACTGAAACAGAGGACGAATGGTGATGATGTTTCCCATTAAAAACTTCACTAGAATCAAAGACTGATTCTTGGAGATGTCCTTAGCAAGGAGATCAACGCATACAGAGAGAAAATGATCCCACAAACAGAGGGATTGAGGTTGAAGAACTCCGCTGCATCTCCACTTCCTGTTCCTGTGATGATGAGCCATATAACATAGGAGTGTGTAGGAAGACCAAACAGAAGACTGAAGCTCAACACACTAATCTGGAGAGCTTTCATGGATAAGCTTTCCTGTTCTGTGAGGTTAGTTGATTGGAACATCTCACATGTGGGATCCTCAGAAGAGCAGTTCATCTCCATACTTCTCAAATATTATCTGTGTGGAAAAGAAAAATAAAGTTGGAGTTATTTTAAGTCTTGGCAAATCACGGTGTTTGACGGGGGTCAGTGTTGGGTCCGCTTTTATTTATCATTTATATGTTACATCTTGGTAATATTTTTCATACTTTTGGTATTAACTTCGTACACAGTTGTACATATCTATAAAACCTAAGCTTTCCTCTCCCCCTTTTGAACTTACTAAATGCTTGTATCAACATGTGAATGACTAATGATTTTTTTAAAGCTTAATACTAATAAAAGTAAAGTTCTTCTTATTTGGTCAAGGTCTACCTTATCTAAAACACTGTCTTTTACTCTGGTTATTGAAAACTGCCCAGTTAGGCCACATTCACACAGCAACAGGATAGTTGTCAGTCCTGTATTTGAGCCCTTAATACAGTTACATTCACACACAATACGGTTATTTACAGGAGAGACAACTGCATTCTATAACCAAACTCGCACCTGAACATTTTCAGGACTCACAACTGCATTCTCGGAAAACCCTTGCTTTGTGAACGGAACCGGACTGGACATCTTGATCAACTGGCTCCAGTCAGTTTTGTGTAGCCTACTACGCACAAGCAGAGAGACTCAAATTCCCCGCTCTCCACATTGATATAAAAGCTGCTGTCGCTTAATGAAGATTTGACGGATGAACTTGCGGCTCGATTGGACTCTTGTCGTGTAAAATAAGTGAAAAGACTTTATGGTTTTATGGATGTCGCCATCTTAGATATTACTTTGTCGGTATGGTTACTTGTAAGGACCATAAAATTACTTGACTCTCTTTGCACATTGATGCAGTATTTGAGGCGCTACTGTAAGTTACTGTGTGAATGGGACATTTTGAGACTCACACCTGTAAGCAAATGCGGTTGTCAATACCAAAAAATTACAATGTGAACATAGCCTTAGTATTTCCACCCACTTGAATAGCCTTAGTGTTATATTTGATGGTTTGCTTTCTTTTGGCTCTCATATCAATAACATTTCACGTGCTATATATAATTGTATGTTTGTCTTTTTGTATTTGATTGATTTTCCTCTTTATGCTGTAAGGTGTCCTTGAGTGTCTTGAAAGGCGCCTATAAGTAAAAAAAATTGGACCCACTTTATATTAGGTGGCCTTAACTACTATGTACTAACATTTAAAATAATAATTTGATACAATGCACTTATTGTGTACATACGTTTTTACATTGTACTTACATTTTAAAAATTACCTGCATGTAATTACATCTGTAATTAATTTAGTTAAATTTATAATTCCACTGTTGACACTTCCCTTACACCTAACCCTACACTTAAACTTACCCATACCACCACACCTGTCCCTAACTTTACCCGTATCCCACCTCAATACCAGCAAAAGTGTTTTGCAATACAATATGAACACAATAAGTACATTGTACGTATTTTTTGATGTAAGTGCATTAAGGCCACCTAATATAAAGTGGGACCAAAACATTTTCTGAAAATTGTTGTTGTATGTTCGTCTAATATTTTTAAATTACTTGTTTCAGAATGATTATAGAACATTCAAAAGTAATGTTCCCATAATATCTGCAAAATTATTAAAATGGGATTTCTTTAAGGTTCGCATGACCAAGAAAAACATCTTTAAAAAAAAAAAAAATTTAATGGATATTTTGAACATTCAGAGAACATTCAGAAATAAGTTGTTCATAACTTAATTGAAAATTTAGCTAAACGTCATTATAATATATTTTTGTTTGCTGGGTTCTCGCTTGTGCAAAAGTTGGCAGCATAATCTTATGCTTTTCTGAGTGGTTGCTATTGGATGTTTGCTTTCTGACCCAAGTCTCTATCATATTCTGATCTCGAGATACGGCTTGAAAACCTTCAAAATAAATCTATTTTTCACACGTTTATCATCCAATTTCTTAGTAAAGTAATAGCACACCTGTCCTCAACAAGCCACATGTTTTAAAGTCCATTCATACTGTATCTGCAGCACAAAAGATGAATGACACAGACCAAAGTTTAATATTAGTTGTAGGGGTCTGTTCAAAGTATTACAATTGTGAATGTATATTTTTTTAAATGAAAACTAAGTATTTTGATATTAAATTACTTTTTTAAACATGTTTCACCGCATTGTGTAAAATAAATCCATATTAATAAATAATTGCTTTCTATAAAACTTAGAAGGAATTCAACTGAAAATTATAGCAAAAAAATAAAGTACTAGCTCTGCTGTTGTATATATGTGTATATACACATACTGAATATTAAGGCATGACATGCAAATGTATCAAAAATGACCAAAAGACACATGATGCCATGGATCACTAGTATGGAATTTGAGGGTGAGATTTTGAGTAAACAAACATTAGAGTCAAGAGAGTCAATCAGAGAGATTTTCTTTTCATTTCAGAATTTACAGCTCATACACAGTGAAACAAAACAATGATTCTCCAGAACCGGAGTGATGCATAAAAACAACAGTAAAAGTTGTAACAGTTAAATGTTACTTATGGTGTTATTATACTACCCACCATTAGGGGACACTATTGTTCTTTTATGCCAAGTTTAAATACAGGTAGGTATGGAAGAAGATAGAGCTGTTTGGTAAGAGGAAAGTATAGCATCCCTCTGGTAACCTTACATTTAATGATATCCTGATTGGGAAACGTACCGTTTTATGCTCAATCAAAGTAAGGTCCTTTTTTTCCATATTCAAAGAGTGGCTGTATAAATTGTATTTTATTGTTGTGGAGCTTTATACTAATGTTTGTTAATATTTTGTTTGTAGAAGGACTCCTTTTACCTATCCTCTTTAGTTGTACCAATGGTACATTTGCTACTGCATGATACAAGTGTGAAACAGCAAGAACTAATTTACCTACAATTGTATCTCATTGCATTGGGTCATCAAAACTGGATAGTAGTCACGAGGATAAGAACTGTTTCTACTTGTTTCTGGAATTGCTGTGTGGAGTATTGAATTTGGTCTGGGGCCATATTCACAAAACATCTTAAGGCTAAAAGTAGCTCCTAACTTGACAACTTAAGAGAAACTCTTAAAAATAATGGGCGTGTCAGTCCTAATTTTAGGACTCCTAAATTTTTGCTCTAAGAGTATTTCACAAAACATTTTAGTGCTAAAACTAGCTCCTAAATCTCAGAAAAGTTACAAGTAGTCAAGAGGACTTCTAAGTCACTAAAACCAAATCACAAACAATCCTAATGGCTGTTGCAGACCTTTCTCCCCTTTCTCTCTTCCACTTTGCTTCTTGTCTACTCACTGTCCTATCATAACAAAAAGGCAAAAATGCCAGAAATAATAAATATTATTTATTTAATAAATAAATAAAAAAGAAAATAATGTCTGATTACTTGTGGCAGTTGTTTCACGAGTTCACACTTACAAATGATCGGATCGAGTAAAAGAGTAAAATAAGCCTATTTGCCGTGTTGTCCGAGAGGATCGAGGGCTCCGAGCTCTGAATTTAGCCCAAACCCAGAGTATTGCCCCGAATCCCCGACTGGGCCGAGAGTGAGTCGTCGGGGTGGCGAAGGGGTGCAGAAACCTCTCGAGGTAACTAGATGAGTCGGCTGTGTATACTGTACATATGTCTCCTCTTGAGCTGATTAACCCAAACTTTATTTAAAACATAATTTGTCGCTTGAATTCTACAATCTCTCTCTCTCAAGAGAGAGGCTGATAATTAGCTGAACATATACTTGTTTAAATAGTGACACTTAGCCTACTTTTTAAAATCTTATTTGAATATGGCAACATGAGACGTTCTACAATATTTCTATCACTAACAGAGACTCCTCCCCATCAGCCAATCACTGTGTGTATAGTAAGCATGATGACATCATCCATAGCACAAGGTCAACCCCGCCCTTACTCTTAGCTTAAGACTTCTCTCTGTTCCGTAGTAAAAGTTGGTCTCAGCAGCTTTGTGAATAGGTTTTAAGAGAAAACTCTTAACTAAGAACTTTTACTGCTATTTAGAAGAACTCTTAGTGGTAAGATAAAATGTTTTGTGAATACGGCCCCTGATTTATAGTAAATTTTTACTTATAAAAGTATGAGTTTGTTATAAAGTAAAATAATTAAATAGGAGCTAAGAACTAGACCAATTAAGAATAGAATATTAATGCTCAAGATTAATATGCAGAATCTATATGCAGTCCTTAATGCAGAATAACACAATGTTAAATGTTTTATTCATTAACACTATTTAAATAAATACATTTTACATTTACATTTAATCATTTAGCAGACGCTTTTATCCAAAGTGACTTACAAATGAGGAGAGCAATAGAAGCAATCAGACAAACAAGGGGCAACAGCATGAACTGCTGTAGCAAGTCTCCATTAGTCTAGCACAGTGTACACGTTTTTTTTTTTAATAAAAGAAAAACGAATAGAATAGGTAAGTGCTAGTCTTAATAAGTAGCTAGATAGATAAATGCATTTATTTGTTAAGGGAAAAATATTTTCTTATAAATATTATTTATAAAATATTTTTTTAATTGATATTATTACAAGAATAAAACTCATTTTTACTCATCCTGAAAAATAATGATTTAATTTTACATTTGAGAAGCTTCATCTCTGACAAAGAAGGGCAGTTTTCCAGCCCGGTGGAGATAAAGAACAGGCTGCACAAAACCAGCTACAATGAAACATAAAAGGCTAAAGGATACAATTGTTGAAATGTCTTGTGATAACAGAAGATAAAACAATGCTAAGAGAATAACCGGCACATACATGATGACCATGGTCACAGTAATTATTAGAATAAGATGAAATGCTCTTCTCTTCATGTGGTTTTCTTCCCCTCTCTCTCCTGGTCCTGACTGCTTCAGGGCTCTGAGAACAGCCACACAGCAGAAGAAGTTTACAGAGAAAAAGAGTAAAAACTGCAGTAACATACCGCCCCTATAAACACGAGGATATTTGACTGCAGTAAACATGCTAAATAAACAGGAGCCAAGAGCCATAAACCACAAAGCAGCAGAACAGAACAATTTATATCTGAGAGGTTTGTACTTCAGAAAGGTTACAGGATGAACCACTGCCAGGTAACACTCAACACAGATCAGACACTGAAACAGAGGACGGCCAGTGATGTTAAGTCCTATTGCAAATGATAAAAATGCACTGATCTCTGTAAACCTTAACTCCAGTAACGTGAGGAGAGAATTCACACAAATGATAATCTCACAAACAGAAACTTGAAAGAATAGAAACTCTGATGCAATTCCTCTTCCTGTCACAATAAGCCACAGGACGTAGGCATGCATTGGAGGCCCAAACAGGACACTGAAGCAAAGCACACAAGTATGGAAAATGTTCCCTTGAAAGTTGTCATTTGAAGTAACGTTGAGATTCAGATTAGGGATGGAGGAGTTCTCAAATCCAGCCATCTTCTCAATGTATCTCTATTTTAAAGAGAAACAGAAACAGCTCTAGAACATTGATAATCCAATAATAATATCAGTGATGGTCAGCCAAAATAGTATAATGTTCACAAATGTAAGAACAGACATAAATTCTTCACCTGTAGAGTGAAATCCCAGACTATCCAGATGAAGTCTCTGCCGATGTTTTGTAGACTGACTACACAGCATTCACTGCCTATGTGCTTAGCATGACACTGAACACGCAAAATGCAAATATGAGGGATCAGAAGTCATCATATTAGGTGACACAAAAATATGAAACCAAGTGGCATCTGCAAACCCTTACGCAAATAAAATATATTTCCATATATTTATGATCAATCCATGTTGTCATTATCATGTGACCTACCAGCGTCAGTTACGTCGCTTCACCGCCATTCATAAATCCTCTCCTGTGGGGATATTAAAATGTCCATTGTATGCACACTTCAGAATCTTTCCGGAAGTAGGTCATCTGGGCACTTTTTGCCTACTCTTTTATGAGTTCTGTGAATTCTGACATACTTCTTTTGCCACATACTGTTTTTCGCCTACTATATAGTAGGGAAGTATGCGATTTCGGCTGCAGCCTTATTCTATGATGGCTCCCAGCATGCATTGCGGTATAAAGCATGTCACCGCTGTTGAGATTAATTTGCAGATTCTTGACGTCTGTGTTTTTGTAAATGCTCTCTTGCCACAGTATCGATAGTGCAATATTAAAAGTCTTCAATGACCTATAGCACACTTTTGATCAGTGATACCTTGGAATAAGAAACGTGAATTAGGCTCCATGATGATGTCATTGTAAGGGCTCTGTATATAGGAAACAGGTCTATTTAGCTCAAATGAATTTATTAATTAATTCATAGGGAATTTTGAAAGTCACTGATTTTACGGCCGAGCAGGGGGAATCTGCTTTGGCTCTTTGTCTTGGGGGTCAACCAACCTCTGCCGTTATCTTGGGGTGGCCCAAAGTTTGTCAGGCCAGAAAGTAATTAGCTGGGGGTTTGTCAGCTTGGGGCAGACAGAATGGCGCCCATTTCTTTTTAAGGCCATAAATTGTTGATTTGTTGAGTTGAGTTTTGTGTGGAATTATGTTTGAACGAATCATCTGGAAGATTAATTTGTGTCTGGTGCACCCTCAAACCCTACATCACCGTCAATAAATCATCAACAGATTATCCTCAGAATTTTCCTTGGCTTTCCTTGCTCATGTGAATAGACATTAGTATAACAGTAAATATTGTCACATATTTTCAGAGGTGTAAAGAGTATACCTGAAAACCATACGCGAGTAAAAGTACAGATACCTTACAGCGAAAATGACTCCATTACAAGTAACCAACTCCAATACCACATGAGTAAAAGTCTTAAAGTAGCAATCTGATTTTAACAATACTTAAATATTTTACTTGTACTGAATGTAGGCTCAAAGATACACTAGTACTCAACACCTAAAATACACTATATTGCCAAAAGTTTTGGGACATCTGCCTTTACATGCACATGACATCCCATTCTTAATCCGTAGGGTTTAATATGGAGTTGGCCCACCCTGTGCCGCTATAACAGCTTCAACTCTTCTGGGAAGGCTTTCCACAAGGTTTAGGAGTGTGTTTATGGGAATTTTTGACCATTCTTCTGGAAGCGCATTTGTGAGGTCAGGCACTGATGTTGGACGAGAAGGCCTGGCTCACAGTCTCCGCTCTAATTCATCCTAAAGGTGTTCTATCAGGTTGAGGTCAGGACTCTGTGCAGGCCAGTCAAATTCCTCCACACCAAACACACTCATCCATGTGTTTATGGACCTTGCTTTGTGCACTGGTGCGCAGTCATGTTGGAACAGGAAGGGGCCATCCTTAAACTGTTCCCACAAAGTTGAGAGCATGAAATTGTCCAAAATGTCTTGGTATTAAGAGTTCATTAAGAGTACATTAAGAGTTCCTTTTACTGGAACTAAGGGGCCAAGCCCTGAAAGACAACCCCATATCATAATCCGCCCTCCACCAAACTTTACACTTGGCACAATGTAGTCAGGCAAGTACCGTTCTCCTGGCAACCGTCAAACCCAGACTCGTCCATCGGATTGCCAGACAGAGAAGCGTAATTCGTCACTCTAGAGTCCAGTGGCGACGTGCTTTACACTACTGCATCTGACGCTTTGCATTGCACTTGGTGATGTAAGGCTTGGATGCAGCTGCTTGGCCATGGAAACCCATTCCATGAAGCTCTCTACGCACTGTTCTTGAGCTAATCTGAAGGCCACACGAAGTTTGGAGGTCTGTAGCTATTGACTCTGCAGAAAGTTGGCGACTTCTGCGCACTGTGCACCTCAACATGCGCTGACCCCGCTCAGTGATTTTACGTGGCCTAGCACTTCGTGGCGGAGTTGCTGTTGTTCCCAATTGCTTCCACTATGTTATAATACCACTAACAGTTGACCGTGGAATATTTAGTAGTGAGGAAATTTCACGAATGGACTTGTTGCCACCTGTGCATTATAACGGTACCACGTTTGACTTCACTGAGCTCCTGAGAGTGACCCATTCTTTCACAAATGTTTTAGAAGCAGTCTGCATGCCTAGTAGAGCTGCACGATTAATCGTTAAAAGATCGCGATCTCGATTCAAACACCAACGCAATCTTATTTCTAAATGACAACGATTCCGCTATGTCTATTGCCATTGCTGTTTCACGTCACAAGTGTCAGCAGAGCGCGAGCGTGTATTTTTTCGCTGCCCATGTCAATGAATGAGAGTCGGCCATCAGGCTTCCGATGTGAACGCTCTCATTCATTGATATGGGCAGCGAAAACGCGCTGCTCACGCACCGCTGACAGTTGTGACGTGAAACATGCTTAAACCAAAGGCTTTAGGGACTTTACCCTTTTAAAGTACGATCATCACACTGCAACATTCAAATCTGTGTTCGCGCTGCCGCTGATCCAGAGAGAGCAGCTGCCATGTAAATGTACAGATAAGCAGCATCACAGTCTTTTCAACCACACAGTTCGTTATTTATGTGTTACAAACATTTAAATAGCAGGGGGAAAAATGTGTACTGGGATAAAAGTTTAGTTTGGGTATGAACAGTGGTATCTAGCGATCAAAATAGAGCAAATCACCTTTTTGAAGTGTTTTGACACTTGTATGTATTAGTCATCGCTTATTACACCAGGAGGTGGCGACAAGAGACAAGAGTTTAAAAGTGTTTGTCATTGAATCATTCATTCAAGAGATTCATTCACAAACGCTGATTCATCCAATAATGAAACAAGTCTTTATGAATGAGACATGACTCCTTCATTCAAATTATTTTTTTTATTATTTCATTCAAATTAATGTATTTTTTAAATAGCCAGAAGAACCTCTAGTAAATTGTTATTTTGTCTAATGTTTTTTCTTCAGAATCGTGGGAGAATCATGATCTCAATTTTAAACAAAAAAATCGTGATTCTCAATTTATCCAGAATCGTGCAGCTCTAATGCCTAGGTGCTTGATTTTATACACCTTTGGCCATGGAAGTGATTGGAACACCTGAATTCAATGATTTGGAGGGGTGTCCCAATACTTCTGGCAATATAGTGTACTTAATACACTACATTGTTTTATCTTCTTAATACACTACAATTCAATATATGAAAAGCGGCAGTTCCTTATGTATTATTCAATATATTGTAATATATTAACGCAATATAATATTCAGTATGTTTTTCAATATACTTAATTTAATATATTGATCAGAAATATATTTTCTTTGCATAAGGGAACAAATTATGCTAGAGCTTTTCTCAAGCAGCTTCACTTTTCTGTGCCATTTTATGCCAACGACTGCAAGCATAATGAACAGCATTATGGAGCCATAGATATGTGACAACGCAAATACTCACACATATCATGTAGGGTTTTACTCTTCATATGATGCACACTACCATTCAAAAGTTTGGGGTCGGCAAGATTTTGAAAAAAGTCTCTTATTGTTTTGCTGGATGATTCTTCGCTATCACTGTCTGTCAATCAAAAGAGGATTCTGTCCGCTGCCCTAACTGCTGCTAAAAAGGTTATCCTGAAACTGTGGTTGGAACCATCTACCCCAGCTATGTCTACTTGGATTTCCTATTTGCTGGACATTGCCCTTTTGGAGTGTACCACAGCTAAAGTGCACAACGCCACCAGAAGGACAATACAGCCTTATTAAGATTTTATCAAAAATGTTAAAATCTTGAGATGTACTTGGTGTCCTTATATATATATATATATATATATATACACTCACCTAAAGGATTATTAGGAACACCATACTAATACTGTGTTTGACCCCCTTTCGCCTTCAGAACTGCCTTAATTCTACGTGGCATTGATTCAACAAGGTGCTGAAAGCATTCTTTAGAAATGTTGGCCCATATTGATAGGATAGCATCTTGCAGTTGATGGAGATTTGTGGGATGCACATCCAGGGCACGAAGCTCCCGTTCCACCACATCCCAAAGATGCTCTATTGGGTTGAGATCTGGTGACTGTGGGGGCCATTTTAGTACAGTGAACTCATTGTCATGTTCAAGAAACCAATTTGAAATGATTCGAGCTTTGTGACATGGTGCATTATCCTGCTGGAAGTAGCCATCAGAGGATGGGTACATGGTGGTCATAAAGGAATGGACATGGTCAGAAACAATGCTCAGGTAGGCCGTGGCATTTAAACGATGCCCAACTGGCACTAAGGGGCCTAAAGTGTGCCAAGAAAACATCCCCCACACCATTACACCACCACCACCAGCCTGCACAGTGGTAACAAGGCATGATGGATCCATGTTCTCATTCTGTTTACGCCAAATTCTGACTCTACCATCTGAATGTCTCAACAGAAATCGAGACTCATCAGACCAGGCAACATTTTTCCAGTCTTCAACTGTCCAATTTTGGTGAGCTCGTGCAAATCGTAGCCTCTTTTTCCTATTTGTAGTGGAGATGAGTGGTACCCGGTGGGGTCTTCTGCTGTTGTAGCCCATCCGCCTCAAGGTTGTGCGTGTTGTGGCTTCACAAATGCTTTGCTGCATACCTCGGTTGTAACGAGTGGTTATTTCAGTCAAAGTTGCTCTTCTATCAGCTTGAATCAGTCGGCCCATTCTCCTCTGACCTCTAGCATCAACAAGGCATTTTCGCCCACAGGACTGCCGCATACTGGATGTTTTTCCCTTTTCACACCATTCTTTGTAAACTCTAGAAATGGTTGTGCGTGAAAATCCCAGTAACTGAGCAGATTGTGAAATACTCAGACCGGCCCGTCTGGCACCAACAACCATGCCACGCTCAAAATTGCTTAAATCACCTTTCTTTCCCATTCTGACATTCAGTTTGGAGTTCAGGAGATTGTCTTGACCAGGACCACACCCCTAAATGCATTGAAGCAACTGCCATGTGATTGGTTGATTAGATAATTGCATTAATGAGAAATTGAACAGGTGTTCCTAATAATCCTTTAGGTGAGTGTATATAGCTGGGGTAGATGGTTCCAACCACAGTTTCAGGATTGTGGGCGGATATTGGGCTTTGTTGTAAATAGTTAAACATTTAAAATGTCTAATAAATAATAATAAAAAATAAAAAAAGTCTCTTATGCTCACCAAGGCTGCATTTATTTAATCAAAAATACAGTAAAAACAGTAATGTTGTGAATTATAAAATGACTGATTTCTATTTGAATATATTTTAAAATGTAATTTATTCCTGTGATGGCAAAGCTGAATTTTCAGCATCATTACGCTCTAGTCTTCAGTGTCACATGATCCTTCAGAAATCATTTCAATATGCTGATTTGCTGCGCAAAAAAACATTTCTTATCAATGGAGTGTGATTGATATAAAAGGAGAGGGTGAGAATAAGTGGGGATTGAGCAGATCCTGCTATGCAAATCAACAATTTAGTACTGGTGTATGTTTATAAGGCTACAAAAAGTCAAGCCATATGAACTTCTGCAAATAATTTTATTGCTTCTATTGAAGCACAAGATGATTTTTTGAACATGATCATCATTTTTTCAGTTCATTCAGCTTGAGTGCTGATGTCATGAAAGCAAAAGGGTGATAAAGCAAATACTAATACTTTGTGAAATTCATGCTCATTTCTCTTTTTTCATGTATTGTTATGGTGATAATATTATAGGCTATAAAATGAATTAAAAAAAATTAAAAAGAGTTTTCACTGTCACTTTGGTTGTGGTTGTGTTTTGATTCTCCAACAAATGGTCAGAATTATTTTTACACATTTGTTTTAACACATGTAAATGCAATGGAAATTTATGATACTCAAGAAGTACTAAAAATTGGAAGAAAAAAAAATCTTTAAATGTCTTTTTGGTTTGTTATAATATACAATTGTATAGAAATAAATGTGCTAATTAATCTGGTAAAAATATATAGTTAAATAAAATATCATTTGACATGGTACATTTAACTTATTTATTTAATGGACTGAAAAGCAAACAGAAACTCACTGTGGTCTATGGAAACACCTGGCTTGGAAATATGAAACATTAGAGAAAACAACATGATTTTACTCTCCCATGAAAATTGCTTTTATTTGAAAAACATACAAATTGCTGATAATACATAAACAGAAATGACTTAAGGATATTTTCATCTTTCACATTTAAATATCTTAGGGTATAAGTAAACTTCTGTATAGATACTTGAAAGTGAACGTGAAAGAATCTTTGCAAATTTATTAAAAAATAAAAAACGAAAAAATCACATGTACATAAGTATTCACAGCCTTTGCCATGACACTCAAAATTGAGCTCAGGTGCATCCTGTTTCCAATGATCATCCTTGAGATGTTTCTACAACTTGATTGGAGTCCACCTGTGGTAAATTCAGTTGATTGGACATGATTTGGAAAGGCACACACCTGTCTATATAAGGTCCCACAGTTAACAATGCATGTCAGAGCACAAACCAAGCCATGAAGTCCAAGGAATTGTCTGTAGACCTCCGAGACAGGATTGTATTGAGGCACAGATCTGGGGAAGGGTACAGGAAAATTTCTTCAGCATTGAAGGTCCCAATGAGTGGCTTTCATCGTCCGTAAATGGAAGAAGTTTGGAACCACCAGGACTCTTCTCAGAGCTGGCCGCCCGACCAAACTGAGCGATCGGGGGAGAAGGGCCTTAGTCAGGGAGGTGACCAAGAACCCGATGGTCACTCTGACAGAGCTCCAACGTTTCTCTGTGGAGAGAGGAGAACCTTCCAGAAGAACAACCATCTCTGCAGCACTCCACCAATCAGGCCTGTATGGTAGAGTGTCCAGACGGAAGGCACTCCTCAGTAAAAGGCACATGACAGCCCACCTGGAGTTTGCCAAAAGGCACCTGAAGGACTCTCAGACCATGAGAAACAAAATTCTCTGGTCTGATGAAACAAAGATTGAACTCTTTGGCCTGAATGGCAAGCGTCATGTCTGGAGGAAACCAGGCACAGCTAATCACCTGGCCAATACCATCCCTACAGTGAAGCATGGTGGTGGCAGCATCATGCTGTGGGGATGTTTTTCAGTGGCAGGAACTGGGAGACTAGTCAGGATCGAGGGAAATATGAATGCAGCAATGTACAGAGACATCCTTGATGAAAACCTGCTCCAGAGCGCTCTGGACCTCAGACTGGGGTGAAGGTTCATCTTCCAACAGGACAACGATCCTAAGCACACAGCCAAGAAAACAAAGGAGTGGCTACGGGACAACTCTGGGAATGTCCTTGAGTGGCCGAACCAGAGCCCAGACTTGAACTCGATTGAACATCTCTGGAGAAATCTGAAAATGGCTGTGCACCGACGCTCCCCATCCAACCTGATGGAGCTTGAGAGGTCATGCAAAGAAGAATGGGAGAAAATGCCCAAAAATAGGTGTGCCAAGCTTGTAGCATCATACTCAAAAAGCTTTGAGGCTGTAATTGGTGCCAAAGGTGCTTCAACAAAGTATTGAGCAAAGGCTGTAAATACTTATGTACATGTTTTTTTTTTTTCTCGTTTTTTAATTTTTTATAAATTTGCAAAGATTTCAAACAAACTTCTTTCACGTTGTCATTATGGGGTATTGTTTGTAGAATTTTGAGGAAAATAATGAATTTAATTAATTTTGGAATAAGGCTGTAACATAACAAAATGTGGAAAAAGTGAAGCGCTGTGAATACTTTCCGGATGCACTGTAAATGCTGCCTTTGTGAGCACAAGAGTTAATTACCAGTGCTGTTGCCGCGCTCTCTCCTATTGCGGTCTTTGATTTTTAAATTAGCTGATGTGATGATCAATAAAATGCAGC
The DNA here is from genome assembly GCA_039654105.1 of Coreius guichenoti. Classification (NCBI taxonomy): domain Eukaryota; kingdom Metazoa; phylum Chordata; class Actinopteri; order Cypriniformes; family Gobionidae; genus Coreius; species Coreius guichenoti. The sequence goes on from CM077183.1 coordinate 9,547,059, forward strand.
TCATATTTGTTGCTTTCAGTGACGTGAACTCCATTAAATCATACAAACTTTTTCACCAAAGGTTTAGATGGACAGCAAAGATGAATATTAAAGTCTTCTAGAATCAACAGTCTATCACAACGAGATACAATATTCGAGAGGAACTGTTGAATGAAGTCCTTGTTAAATTTCAGAAGTCTGTAAATCAGTGCACATAATACAGGACCCCCTATGTTGACTCTCATTAACTGTACCTCAAAACTGGAATACACATCCGTTTGTAGTTGTTTGTTAAATGGTTTTTAAAAATCAAGTTAACATGATTTAAATCTCGGCAGAATCTAAAGTAAGTTGTAAATAAAATAAAGATACAAAATTATGTTTAAAAGAAAACAGCATTTTAAGTTTACCTTTAAATCAATGTGTTACTTGCCGTTTCTTTACAGTTCTTTGTGAAATTTACTAGCAATTCCTGGGTGGAAATGGTTTCAAAGTAAATCCTACAATTTTGTTTCCCACAGTGTATTAGTTGTTTAGGTAGTATTTGTGATATCTAGATAGTGCTTGTGTAACCCAGGTAACCCTGGCCACCAGTAAATGAGTTAAAACCATGGTCTATGGTTAAAACAAAAAGTTGTAAAGTTCAGAAAAGGAAAGGAAAAAAAGAGATTCACCCAATCACTGATTGTGCTGCAGTGACTGACACTCCTGTGAGCCAATAGTAGCGGTGCATTCAGATCGCACCGGCGCCGCTGTCAGCGTGAGCAGACGAGAGAGTCAGATCAGACGAGACAGCAGCTTCTCCAGAAACTCTTTGCGCTAAACGTTAATCTAGCGAAAATTGTGATTTGAGTGCACTTGGAAAGTTGGACTTTGAATGCTTTGGCCTGAACTGTTGTCGTCGGAGAGAGCGAAAGCGGAAGTGGAAATCATAGGAGTAGAGATGGATCGGGATCCCAGAGTGTTGTGAATAATCTAAAATAGTGATTCTATCTTGCTTTGGTGAGTGAAATTTCATATATTACACTGATATTATGTAAAAGAAATGTCAAAGTTTCTGAAATGATTCGTTCTGAACAGGGTTGAGTAGGCCACGTGCATACAGCGCAAGCTGAACTGATTAGCACACGGGCTAAAGCTACCACGTGTAAAAATGCTAATTGTGTCATGAAATTAGGGCTGGACCAAAACAGGGGCGTGTTTCCCAAAAGCATCGCCAACCGTGGTCGCAAGTTCCGTCGTTATCAACATAGTTCAACGAGTCTGTGTTTCCCGAAACCATAGTTCCAACGAACATTCGCAAACAGCACCGCAAAGTTGTGTGGTTGGCTCTCAACCAGTGGTTAGAAGCAAGGCCGTAACCATGTCTTGAGGGGGGGGTACCAATTTTTTTTTATTTTTATAAACCATAAAGAAACAGAAGAGTGAACGAAATTCTAGGTCTAATTCTAGTTGGGAAATAATAATTTTGGGACTATTTACAAATAATGTTAAATAAATTAATTTGCATCAAATATATTGATTAGCTCGAGATTCTTCACATTAGTGAATAAATACATAGATCCGCCGTTCGGGGGAATTTGACCATTTCTAATTATTGGGGGGGACTTGTCAATGTTTGTGGTGGTTACGGCCCTGGTTAGAAGCATAGTTTCTTGTTTGCATGTGGACTTAGTAAATCCTTATCTTGAGAAAAATAAGCAAGCTGACATTCAGTACAATCTATATTTTATTATAGAATAAAAAATTTATTTTATTTCGAATACATACAAATGTTATTTACGTCTTTTAGTTTGTCAAGAGATCTAACCCTTAAACAGGCACGACTGGAAAATGATCAGCAAAAACTCATTTCATGTCACTTCTTATTTCATCTGGACTTAAGTAAAACATATCCAAAGGAATTTTTTTAAATATTTGATGTAGTTTTGATTTTATGAGTTGTAACTCCCAGTTCACGTTGCCTGTTTAGGGTATAAAAAAAGGATTATCCACAGTATTGACAATGAATGGTGTTTCAAGGTAAACTGGGCTCCCTGTACTGGTCATTGCATTATTGCGAATTCCAGGGTGACGAGTGAGGGGTCGGTTGTGGGTGGTGGGAGGGCCAGTAGAAATCTCGTTCCAGGACCGGGGCCCTTAGGGAAGACCCTTATAGGCCCTCCAGGCCTCTGGGCCCACTGTACATAGTCCCCCTTCTCAATCTATGTATTTTGAGTAAAAAAAATGTGCAAATGTTAATATTCACATGTAAAACTGATATTATTACTTTTTGTTGACTACATCTTTGCATTTTTAACTACTTGCAGAGAATTTTTTTATTTTATTTTTATTTTCTTGCAACTCTGCAGGAAGGTAGCCCTCCAGGAGCAGGGTTGGACACCCATGTTCTACCATAAAATGATTGTGTGAAACTCTGCAAGAAAATATCTAGTTAAAAATGCAAAGCTGTAGTCAACAAAAAGTAATAATATCAGTTTTACATGTGAATTTTAACATTTGCAAAAAAATTTAACTCAGAATACATAGATTGAGAAGGGGGACTGTGTACAGTGGGCCCAGAGGCCTGGAGGGCCTATAAGGGTCTTCCCTAAGGGCCCCGGTCCTGGAACGAGATTTCTACTGGCCCTCCCTCCACCCACAACCGACCCCTCACTCGTCACCCTGGAATTCGCAATAATGCAATGACCAGTACAGGGAGCTCAGTTTACCTTGAAACACCATTCATTGTCAATACTGTGGATAATCCTTTTTTTATACCTTAAACAGGCAACGTGAACTGGGAGTTACATACTTTTCAAAATGCGGTAAATAACAGCATGAGCAACATATAACTTAATTTTCTTTTTCAACATCTTAAGACAATGTTCACAATTAATATTAGCAGTTGTTTTGCATTTTTTTCTGAAAAAAAGTAAGATTAATATATATTTATCACAAAATCTGAATGTCCTGCACCAATGGTGCCAATGTTGGGTTTAGGTCAGGCTGACTAATTGATCACAGAAAACTTTAAACAAATCATGTGACCAGCATACTCAAGACAGACCAGGCTATGATAAATGATAAAATGATGAAAACATCTTTCTTATGCCCCAAACAAGACACTAAAGAGTATGTAACTCGTGGTTCACGTTGCCTGTTTTAGGGTTAAAGCATCGTTTTTGAAGAGTGCGCATGTGAGTACGTGCTCTAGTACGTAAAAACGAGCCTGGTAAACAAGCCTTTTATCTGGATATAAAGCAAAATAACTGAGAAAAATGAGATGCCATGTCTGTAATTTATAGCAAAAAATCTAGCATGAATTCGATCTCAAACTGATTAAATAAAAGAAGTTAATACTCCACCACCTGCGTAACATCATTAACCAACGTGGTTGAACGACAAAGTTGCGACTATTGATTAGACCACTTAAGTATCCAGTATCTATTTGGAATATTATCCACATTTTATCTATTTTGGGTGGCATAAATTTCTTCCTTGTTTCCAATTTTCCATGCTTTTCTAGCATGGAGTTTAATTTACAAACACAACTTTTCACCTCACCAATACTTTATTTGGAATAATAAGGACATTCTATTTAAACAAAAAACTATTTTCTTTGAAAATTGGTTTCGAAATAACATTGTTTTGGTGGAGCAGTTATTTAACTCAGATGGCCTTCTTTTTACTTATAAGGAATTAATGGAAAAATATAATATTCCCATACCACCGAAGGAATTTGCAATTGTCTTCGGAGCAATTTCTTCTAAAATGTGTATGTTGTTTAAACAGCAAAAAAGATTAGATCCCCAGAAATTCCCACTCCTCTCACCAAATCACTCCCTTATAGGTAAAATATGTTTCTCCCATAATTGTAATAAATATAACAGATAAGAGCCCTTTTCCAGAAGGATATTGTTTCGAGACCAAATGTTATTGCATATTGGAGTCTGTTTGTGAGTGATGTTGACTGGAAAAAAGTCTGGCTTCTGCCCAATCGCTATCTCTTAACAAAGGTTAAAGAAGTATCTTTTAAACTCCTTCACAGAATATACCCTGCTAAACATTATTTAACCAAGTTTAAAAAAGTTATAGATGAAAGTTGTAGCTTTTGCAAGCAGAAGCCAGAGACAGCTGTTCATTTATTTTGGCACTGCCCCCATGTGTCTTTTTTTTGGCAAAATGTACTTGATTTTATTGTTGGAAATGTTGATGAAGATTTTACATTACAGTGGAAAGATGTTCTTCTAGGTATTATTGTAAACTCCAAAGATAAACAACCCCGCACTTATTTTATTAATTTTATTATTTTTATGGATAAATTTCACATTCATAAATGTAAATTTTCAGGGGGAAAAAACATGTTTTATAGCATTTAAAAATGAAGTGAAGCATTATATTGAGTCAATATTGCCCTCAAAGAAACAAAAAGCTATTCGAATTTTACAAGCATGTACACTCTTTAAAGTGTTCTTATAATATGGTTTATACCTTCCCCCTAGCATTTGAAACATTGTACTGTATTGTTTTGCTTTATTTCTTCAATAAAAAAATATATATATATATTTTTGCAACAATACGTTTTCGGGAAACAGTCGTGACTAGCTAGTTGACGTACTACTATGACGTGCATCGTACTATGGTAGTTAAACAGCGAGTTACGTCGTTGTACGGGAAACGCACACCAGAGCCGTTGTAAAACAGAGTTACGACACTCCCATACGGACTACCGGCACATCCGGGAACTTAACTGTCAATTTCGTTACCGCCCCTTTTTAAGGGAAAATAAACTAGACTTCAATACAAAATAGCGGCACAAAACAACGTCCGTACACAGCCGGCCAGTGTGAATAACTTAAGAAATCACTAAGATTTAACATGTCAAGTAATTATATGTCCACCCTGCCTGCCAAAGAGCGTGAAAGATACATCCACACACTTAATTTGGTCAATTTAAAAAACATGTCCCTTCATTCTCCCGGCGTCAAATTGGTGTAACAACCCCAACCAGTGGCCAGAGGTGTCTTACCCGGACATTTACACGTACCTCATCGAGTCACCAGGTAAGCCAGTGAATGATTTTTACTTCGTTTTTGAAAGTAAACATCTTTAAATTTATATAATATGTCTTTATACTGAGTATTGAGTGCACTTTTCTGTCCAGCCATACAGCTAGCCTGACTTAGCTTTCGATAGCATCATCCGTAATTCATGATATTTCCATAACAGCAAGATATGGATCTTTCAAATTTGTGTTTTTACAAACATTATTGGTGCACCCAACCACACAACAACTCTATGGCATGTTGTAAGGTTAGTCCACTTCTTCAATCCGATACTGTATGGCGTTTGTTTTCCCCTAAAAGTGGGCGTGAATCTGTTCAGAGACATTCTATGACGTTGCGCCGGTTGTGACGGAACTGAGGAATGCCGAAGTAAAGCATGTCATGGAACAACAAATAGTTCCAGCATCGAACCCCATTCATTTTAGTGTAACTCAAGTACACGCGCTGGCAAATAGATGAAATTACTGCATATTTTGGGATTTTATTTCATTAGTTGACCTCTTAGAAATCTTGATAGAAGTGGTATTTTATGAACCGCGTTATAGTTAATGTTTATTGTTATAAAATAGATCGTTAGGCTCTAACTGTGGTTAGATAATGTGAGCAGCACTGCAACAGCTACTATCCAGATGCTATCTGTCATATTTTAACAGTTTTTAGTCTCTGAGATCTTTCTGTCGAATGAGTTTCTATGAAGTCAGCCCATTCAAGGAATAACGTATCTAGCGCCTGGATATAAAGAGTTGAATTAAATTGGTTGCCCGGGGTTTTTTTTTTTTAAACACTATTTAAAATTTGGGTTAAATTCTGTATATGCTAGCATCATTCATTTATATTCACCTGTTGTGTATGCTTATGTGAGTATCATAAAATGACATTTAGGATGTTAACAACATTAAAGGGGGGGTATAATGCTATTTCATTCATACTGAGCTTTTTATACAGTTAAAGACTTGGATTCCCATGCTAAACATGGACAAAGTTTCAAAAAATAAGTTGGACGTTTGATGGAGTATTTCTGTGCCAAAAATACTTACGGTTTCTCACAAGTTTCGGAAAGTTTTTTTTCAAGTATGGGTCTGCGTGACGTCAACAAGGGCGGAATTTCCTTGTAGGGGCCTTACGGGCATTTCTCCCGGAACGCACGCACGCACGCACGCACGCACGCACACGTCGACCAGAGCGAGAGAGCAAAAGCAGCACGTTTTGCTCGGCTTTAGGGAAGTCGTTGGCTGCGCTGCACAGGTCACAAGACTTCACGAAATCAACAATGTCACCAAAGAAGTGTGTTTTTGGTTGTCAGGGCAAGACAACCATGTACAGCTTCCCAGAACCCAGCGTTAAGGGGACAGTGGATGGAGTTTGTTTTTCCTGAGCAGCAACGGAGTTGTGCAAGTGGTTTTGTTTGTTCCCTGCATTTCGGCGACGATTGTTTTATAAACAAGGCCCAGTTCGACGCCGGATTTGTAGATCGCCTAATACTGAAGGATGGAGTGGTCCCAACGATAAAGGTTCACGGTCGTGCGTTGGAACCGCAGGCGGTGAGTAAAACTGCTTCAAATGTCTGTGTGTTTTTGGCTATCGGTGCGTAAGTGCACATCAAGTAAACAACATGATCACATATAGTTAATTTATCAATGGCGCATGCGATGTATGGTGTGTGTTTAAATACATTTGTTTAGCTGACCACTATAGGTGTCTGTTTGTTTATTGTAAAACCACTCCAAACAACAATACACAAAGAGTGGGAAAATATGTTTTCATATGTAATATGTGTATGGCTGAATCTCATTGATAGCCATGGTTTATTTAGGATAACGTTTTTTTTCCACGTTTAAGGATGTCACAGCTTTCAGACGCTCACAACGCAACAGCTGCGCGCGCTCGTGATTCTTTAGCTCCGCCCACACGATACGCCTCCATCCGCTCGGTTTTATTCGGACAGACTCGGTACAGCGTATCTTTCTTTTATAAATATAATAAAACTAAAGACTTTTCGGAGATATGAAGGATGCAGTACTACTCTATAGGTACTCAAGATTGACATGAGCCGTTTTTAATAGGATGGACAGTTGAATAGGAACCCAACCTCGTTATACTTAATAAATATATTTGCTGCTTCTTAGCCTAAGTGTTCCCTGCAAGGCTGCAACGAGTATTCTCTGGAGCCCACAACTGCATGAGCTTGTATAGAAGAAGCGCATGCCTGAGCTTGCATTTTGGGTTAAGCTGCATTGGTTTGACATTGTGGAAAATAGAATAATAGAATCAAAATGTATTAGCCTTTTTACCCATTAGGGATGTGACGGTGAGAAAATTTTCCCTCACCGTCACATTACAGTGCGGCCGTGCGCATTTTACTTTCGGTTTAGAATTACCGCCACTTCGGGGGCGGGTTGCTTGAATGGTGGGTTCATTAGCCTATTATTCTTAATGAAAAACACAACAACAAAACAGTACAATGACAAACTCCCTTAAATAGGCACTTTTACATTTCGCTTTGAAACCAAATCATCTGCGATCATCTTGTCATTCAGCTCCTCACTCTCGTGATGAATGAAATCTGACTCCTGCTGCTGATATGCTGCGACTCTCGTTCGGCTCACTCTGCACGTTAAGTTTTTAACTGTAGTTAATCTGTTCTTTAACTGAACTAAATGATTTTTACTACTATAAAATATCAAAACGACGATGGGGGCGGTGCCGCGGTGGGCAAGAGATGTAACCGGTGTTATGCCTGAACACCGGTAACACCGACTATCGCAGCAAGCCTATTACCCGTTATTATGAATCTAAATGAATCTACTGCGAAATATAGGAGCTTGTTACTGGGACGTAACAGACCTGTGTGTTTTGTATCACTAGTGCAGTGTCCGTTCTCGGAGCATTTAAACCCTGCGTGAGGCGCGCCGCTTCTCGAGATTCCTGCCTTTATTAGAGAGAAGAATGTGTTCAGCCCCCTCCCTCCGAAGCTTTGAATATTCGGTGTTGATTACTACCGAAGCTTCGAAGCTCAAAAACTGGAATTCGGACCAGCCCTACATGAAATGAGTCTACATTAAATAACTGTTGAAAAGTTGGATTAATGTGTAATTTGAGGTGTGTATATAATTTGTTATGGGAATGTCTGAATCAAAGATTAATTATTGTGTTTGCCTTGTCTTTTGCAAGGCTGGGTTTTTTCTTGTTCTATCTTAATTTCTATGTGATTTCCTGCGAGAGTTTCCAGTTTTGTGCCAAATACAATCCTTTGGAGAGGAATCTATGGGATCAGATTCCCGCCTAATGTATTGTGGTCACACATCAAAAAATAAGCGTGAATCAAAATTTTAAAAACACGTGAAAATATAACGCACAAAACTGAAAAATCAATGCAAAGTTAACCAGAATCACAAACAACGCGGTCACGGAAATAAAAATAAGTGTGAATCAAACATTTAAACAAGTTTAAAATTATATTGCTCAAAACTGAAACATGAATTCAAAATTATCTGAATCTCACACAAAATCATGTTTTCTGCTCTTATTTTCATTTTTTGTATGCCTGTGCTCTTTTCTCCTTTGCTCCTTTCCACATTCTGCGCTTGCGTTTCCAAATGTTGCCGTTAAGAGTTTCATGTAAATCAGGGCGGGTCTTAGCATCACCATTGGTCCACTAGTTCTCAGCTCATCCTCTAGCCAATCAATCGAAGAGGGAAGTTGACGTCACTCCAATGCGATTTCATGCCGCTCAGTTCAGCCAGCCGCTGTTGAGCTACGAGTATAACGCGTTCTCTATCACTGTATCTGCAAGGAAATACATTATTTTATTGTTATGAGTATAATCTTAGGAATCTATTCGTTTGTATGATAGACGTTTCAGGGGGTTCTCACAATTAAAGCAGTCAAATGAACGTGATCACGACTGGGTGCTTACTGACACTTGGCTGCGAGCTAAACGCATTCACTATAGGCCCACTGTCTCTGCAAGGAAATATATTAGTTTACAATCATGAATATATTATTAAATATATTAATTTACACAATCGACATTTTAGAGAGGTTAATCAGAAATAAATTGGTCAAATGGTCATGATCCCAACTAGTTGGTTATTGCCACTCTCATTCCAAAGAAATAATTTTTTCGCAGCCAGTGGTGGAATGTAACGAAATACAAATACTTAGTTACTTTACTTAAATACATTTTTCACATATCTGTACTTTACTTAAGTAGAATCAGTAGTGCATACTTTTGACTTTTACTTCGTTACATTTTGCAGCAATTATTATACTTTCTACTCCACTACATTTCTACAACGTTCCGTTACATTTTCTGATCAGTTTTTCCCCCTGCCAAAACGTCTTCCTGACCGTCCGTAACACGTTTGTCTCACCAGTGAAGTTTGGTTGCCATAGATATATATGGGTTGCTACCACATTTGAATAAGAAACAATATCGAGTCAATAAAACACGTCAAAACTCCACGAAGCACAACAAGCATATCGGTGAGAACACTCGTTTAAACAACATACACACCGGGACATTTGACTGCACATCACATTTTTTACATTATTGATCCTTTTTGCAATCGTAATGCAATGGACTAGGGCCTACATTAAACCTTTAAATAAAAGGGTTATTGAGCTGTTTACACTGTCATATACAATAAAAGAGCCTGCACAGCAGCAGGAAATAAAAATGAATGCAAAAAACCTGCCTACCTCAATGTGAGCGGAGCTCCACTCATAAACCGCTCACCGGTAAAACGACGTGCGCTCAAATCCCGCTCCGACATGAAATTTCTCTGTACTGTAGCCTACTATAGGCTACTTGTAGCCATTAAAACATATTTAGTTTCATATGTTTAAATATTATAATGTTATTTTTTTAATCGAATCTACGTTGATTATGAAAAGTGATCTGGACACATCATAAGATGCGCAATGTGTCAGAAGACATGGGGGACAGAAATGATTTGGACCACTTCATTAAGTTTTGTTTTGTTGAAAGCCTTTCTTTTAAAGTGAATTTCGTTTTGTATGAATTATATCTTAATTTTAATCAATGTTTTATCAACCAATTGCCTGGATTTAATAAATAAGCAAATATAGAAGACAATGACATGGAGGCGCTGAGCGGAATGAGCTTTAGAAATGAGCGGAATCTTCAGAAAGGCGCTCTCCACTCTGGAGGAAATATTACCGCTCTTTCTACGCAAACTGGGCCACAGATGGTAAGCACAATTACATTTACACCAAAACTAACTTAATGAAAATGCCACAGCCCATACTTTTTTTTTTTTTTAATTATTAGAATATAGACATTGAGAATAAATTATGCAAGTACTTTTACTTTTAATACTTAAGTAAAAAGTACCTGATTTTAAATGTACTTTAAGTAGGGTTGTCATTGTGGTACTTCTACTTTTGCTAAAGTAAATATGTCTGGTTATTTGTACTTTTACTTAAGTACTGAGATTCAGTACTTCCTCCACCACTGGTGATAGAGAATGCGTTATACTCGTAGCTCAACAGCAGCGGGTTGGACTGAGCGGCCAGCCAAGTGTCAGTAAGCACCCAGTCGTGATCACGTTCATTTGACTGCTTTAATTGTGAGAACCCCCTAAAACGTCAATCATATCAAAAGAATAGATTCCTAATATTATAGTCATTATAATAAAATAATGTATTTCCTTGCAGATACAGTGATAGAGAACGCGTTATACTCGTAGCTCAACAGCGGCTGGCTGAACTGAGCGGCATGAATCGCATTGGAGTGACGTCAACTTCCCTCTTCGATTGATTGGCTAGAGGATGAGCTGTCAATCTAGAACTAGTGGACCAATGGTGATGCTAAGACCCGCCCTGATTTACATGAAACTCTTAACGGCAACATTTGGAAACGAGCAAAGGAGAAAAGAGCACAGGCATACAAAAAATGAAAATAAGAGCAGAAAACATGATTTTTTGTACGATTCAGATAATTTTGAATTCATGTTTTAGTTTTGAGCAATAAAATTTTAAACTTGTTTAAGTGTTTGATTCACGCTTATTATTTTTATTTCCGTGACCGTGTTGTTTGTGATTCTGGTTAACTTTGCATTGATTTTTCAGTTTTGTGCGTTATATTTTCACGTTTTTAAAATTTTTATAATAATTTTTTGATGCGTGACTGCAATACATTAGGCGGGAATCTGATCCCATAGGAATCGTCTGTACTGGACGCAATTAATTGTGCACAATTGGCGAGCTGCCCACAGACCTGTTTTCCTTCTGAACTGTGATTTTTGAAATCATCAACTGGTAGGAGAATTCCCATTTTTCTTGTTTTTTGGACACAGTAGACTTTATTTTGTTGAATTTGACCTGATTGAAAAAGTTCAACAACTCTTTGAACTGAATCATTTGATTCACGAACTCTGATCAACTGAGTCGATTCATTTGTTTCTGCATTTCCAATTCATATTGTTGAATGTGCTGTTTACTTTTTGAAGGAAAAGTGATTTATTGGAAGGAGTTCTGAATTATATTCTGCGTCAAATCAAATATCTAATTTTCTTTTGTACATTTGGGTTATTGAATGTTATATTTTGTTAAAGGGTTTACAACTGTAAATTACTTTGGCCAAATTGAAAGAGACAGACACAGTATTGTTTTTTTTTTTTGAGAATTATTTACACATTGTGTGAAACCTCATTGAATTGAGAGCTGTTAGGCTGTAGAAGTCTTATCCTAGAAAAAAAACAACAGAAGAATTTACAAATGTTTTGATTTACTGTTATCAGTTGACTGTTCACGCATGTGATTTCTCTGACTGAAACAAATTACAAAGAGAACAATTTCTATCAATATAATCTTCAATCTGAACCAGAACAAAATTGTCGACTATTCACTCACCTGTCTTTACCTCCCATACTGATCATGCGAGTAGCGCATCAGTTACGTTGCACGCTACATGCTGCACTTTTTACTTCACTACATACTTTTTTTATGGGTTTTCCCCCCACACATTTTATTGTTCAATTGCTTACTCAATGAATTGCAGACCTAAACGATGAATGACAAGTCACACACTGAAGTTCAATACTTAGTTTTATTGGTCTGTTCTAATCCGTAATCGTGACAGTTTTGTTTGGCTTAGCAAAACAAGACAGCTTACATTTTTTTTCATCATATATTTTACAATATACATTTTCACCCGGTAAATAAAATTAAATGACTAAATGTTTCACTGCCTATACATTGCATTATCTTCTATTAGCTTTACATAGAATTCAACTTAATGTGATAACAGAAAAATGATAACAAACTTTATTAAATGTCACACCTAGGAGATTATTACCAGAAGTAATTTTCCAGTCATTCTCAAGCAATCAGGTCCCATTTCATAAAAACACAGACAGCATGTCATTTCACAAAGCGGTTTCCTGAGGAGCAAATGGAAAACATTCCAAAAGGAAGCACGGTATTCCTCAGTAAAGGACTAGCTCTGCTGTTGCATCTTTCATACACACACACACACACACACACACACTACACACTGAATAGTGCCAAGTAGGCCTTACATGCAAATGTATCCAACATTACTAAAAGACAGATGATGCATGTCTAATGAAATTCTTTTTCTGTCTCAAACAAACATTAAATTAGCATAAAATGCCAATTCTAAAGAGAATGTTACCTTACAATACTGAATTAATAAAGAATTAAAAAAATTCTCACTTCTGAGACTACATTGAAAATCTGGGATTTTATTTAAACCTGAAAATTAACATGCATAGTACATGCATAAATATGATTAATTTGTTCAGGGAAAATATTAATGTATTGACTATTTTTTTTATTACTACCACTACTACCATAATGTGCTAATCATTATATTCCCCCCAGATGAATTATTATTATTATTGTTGTTGTTATTATTATTATTATTAGGCTACTACAAACAATAATTGTATATTGTATACAATAAAATATTATCAAATAATAATAATACTGTATGTGCTAATTTATCTGGGTAAAAAAAATATTTAATTCTATTTAAGAAGCTTCAGCTCCAGCAAAGTAAGGGCAGTTTTCCAGCCCGGAGAAGAACAGGCTGCACAAAACCAGCTAGATTGAAACATAAAAAGCTGAAGGTTATAAATATACTTGTGAAAACATCATCTTGTGATAACAGAAAACAGAAAAATCCTATAATAGCAGGTGCAAACATTGTGACCATGGTCGCAGTAATTATTAGAATGAGAGAAAACGCTCTTCTCTTCTCTTTGGTCTTTCTCCATTCTCTCTCTCTCCTGGTCCAGGTTTCTTCAGAGAACAGTTAAACAGCAGAAGAGGTTTACAGAGAGAAAGAGTAAAAACTGCAGTATCATACCACACATATAAAGCTGAACGTGTTCGACTGCAGTAAACATGCAAAATAAACAGGAGCTGAAAGCCGTAAACCACACAGCAGCAGAGCAGAACAATTTATATCTGAGAGGTTTGAACTTCAGAAAGGTTACAGGATGAACCACTGCCAGGTAACACTCAACACAGATCAGACACTGAAACTCTTATCGCCAATAACAAGGTTAAATAATTAACACAAATACAGATCTCACAAACAGAAAGAATTCAATAGTTTCCAGTTGAAATGAACAATAGTGGTAATGAAATGGCAACAACTTTTGTTCCAAATTTACACAAATTATGACTACAAGCGCAGATTGATTAATAAAGACCTTGTACAGTAGCCTACTGTTATGACCTCAACATTACCATAGAGGTATGGTTTTCCTCACGTAGTCAGTTTGCTAGCTCACCTGATAAAACACTGCACTAGTTGCGAGTTCCTTGTCACTTCAGCAAATGTGTTCTTATCTCACGTTTGGTTTTGCTAACACAAATAGGGTTAGTGTATATTTCCAAACGCAACAGCAATAATCTTTCCAAAAGCCAATATTTTGGCTTTCCAATATTTCCAAAAGCAACAGCAATAATCTTTTAGCGCCACGCATTTTCAACATAATGTCAAATTCACATTCATCTGTTTTGGATCTGAACGCGCTTTTAGTGGGACATTTCACTTAAAAGTATTGCGAAACGTGCAAAATTAACGTAATACCATTTTGCAGAAATGTCGCCACAGGGATGTATTTCCACTGAGCCTGTTTTTCAAAATAATAACTAGGCTAACAATCCAATAAACTTGACTAATACTTACTGGTTAGAGAAGACTCCAATGGGAAGTGCTAAACAAAAGCAAGAACAAACGGAGGGAATTCCTAAATGATACAGGTGAACACGTCTTTGCCGATGTTTAGTAGAATGACTACACGCGCGTGATTAGGATGACACTGGACAAGAGAGATGCAAATATGAGATATTATACCAAAGCTGGGAGGAACCAAGTATAATTCCTCTGAAACATCACTGGATAGAAGAACTTGTTTTTCATATACAGTGGTCACAAAATATTTGGACACAATGTCTGAACGTCATCGTGTTAGATGACAAAATATTAAACCAAATGCTGTTCATTTTTAGTTTAATTTAGCTAAACTATTATGGGTGCAGTCTGTCCAAAAGGTAGGTTGAAAAGAAATGCAACAGATTTCAACTGTTTAAACAATTTATTAAAAGGCAACATGAAAATCCACACAGCCAAGAAGTCTGTATATATCGTCTTCCTGCACAGATCCACTGTCAGCTCTAGTCCGTTACAGATGGGGATTACTTGTGTTTTCTCTTCTTTAAGAGTGAATCTCTGAGGGCGATCTGAGGGGAAATTGAGTGGGGAAGATCACTATTAATAGGAAACATTGCATGCACAAACTGAACTTGAATGGCAAGTGAATACAGGTTTATTGCATTCAAAGTTATTAAAGATGAGCGGCGGGATCACCTGTTTCTCTCTGAAGGAGCGTTTGCCTTTGGTCCTCACATCCTGACTGTGTTTCATCATTATGAAGTTCTTTTTCCGTTTCTTCTCCTTGTTACTGGTGCTGGCATACGGGTTTAGCTTACTCCTCTTTTTAACAAACTCCTTCCTATCAGTCCGCCCAGCCTGAGAGTGAAAAATGTCAAGAAAAATGTAACTCTTAACCTTGTTTTTCTTTGCTACAGGTAGTTGACAAAACGCCAATGAAATGTCTTATGTATTTTTTATATTTAAAAAAAACATTCCAGTTTGGGCTCAGTCATACGAGTCATATATATATATATATATGTATATGTGTGTTTTTGAAGGAAGTCTCTTATGGTCACAAAGGCAGCATTTATTATCAAAAACTACAGTAAAAACTAATATTGTGAAATATTACAATTTTAAATAAGTTTTCTATTTTTAAAGCTGCAGTCTGTAAGTTTTGCCTCTGTGTCGCCATCTCTGTTTGAAACCTGCAATTGCAGTTATGTGGAATTATCATCTATACGCGAGTTGTGCATCGGCGGCTCCTCAGCATGGATGAATTCTAATGTTTTGAAGAGTTTGTGTGGCTGTCATTCATTCACCGCTCTGGTGTGGATACTGTACTTCGGAATCACAGATTCTACGTCTTGGAGTATAACCTAAGTAAGAATTTTCACCGGAAAACATCATCTGAACAAGTAGGTAACATGTCTCCCACTTTTGGGAACAAAACATTACAATAAATCGCGCTACCAACGGTGATTAAATCTAACGAACACTAAGCTCACATTAAATTATTATTATTGTTGTACTTTGTTAATGTTAACAACATCAGCATTGCGTGACTACGTGTATTTAGCGTTACCTGTAGATTTCAATTTCCGTACAGTCTAATCTTTTGCTTTTGACTACGGGTGAATCTCCAGTTGTCACTGATGATTGTCGTTTGGACCTTTCTGGATTACAATCCACCATCAAAATAAGTTTAATTATTCCAGCTGCTGTGAGAAAAGGCTATAAATGATCCGCTGAAGAACATGCTCCTCACGTGCGTTACTACTACCAGCCGGACTCTTTCTTTATGTATACAGACGTGACGTAATGACGCAAAGACGTGCTTGAATTTCCAGCGGAAATCCACCATATCACTCTAATTATAACACATTATTACAAGCGTAGCGTTGTGAATGGGGCTAAGGTAAGGAGATCGTTTTGAACACTGGCTTGTTGTGTACTTGCTTAATTTTTAACCAAAAAAAGTTACGGACTGCAGCTTTAAATATATTAAAAATGTAATTTATTCCTGTGATGCAAAGATGAATTTTCAGCATCATGACACAGTGTCACATGAGCCTTCAGAAATCATTCTAATACGCTGATTTGCTGCTCAAACATTTATCACAGTTGAAAACAGTTGTGCCGCTTAATACTTTCCATTCTTTTTATATTCATCCTGAATCCGGGAAAAGTACATCACAGTTTATAAAAAGTCCAAAAGAACATAATTTATTTGAACTAGATGAAATATAACAAATAGATCCTTGGTGAATTAAAGTATTACTTTCGAACATTAGTGTGTGTGTGTAAATACATGATTTAATCAGAATTTCAAGTTGAAATAAAAAAATACTTTAATTCAGCAAGGATCCAATTTATTTCTTTTTTTATTTTATTTATTCAGATATATATTTTCCATACTCACCATGGCTGTTGCCAGTCGTGTTTCTTTGTCAGATTTGGGTTTCTTATGAAGACGCTCAATGTCTCTCAGGCTAAGTAACTCTCCTCTGAAGAAAAAAAAAAGTATCTCACCTCTTAATTGACTGATTATTGTCAGTTTATACACACAAAAAAACTGACAAAAGTTAGTAAAATCGTTTCAGTAAATAAACATCATGCATAAAACACGTCCTACCTCTGCTCTTCCTCATCACTCTCTACGTTCTTCCTCTTCTGACCCTTTCCAGGTGCAGAGCTGACCTCTTTGGCCATCTGAGCGATGCGGATCTTTTTGAAGTCGTCCTGCGTGAGGAGACGACTCGTGCTGACCACGGCAGCTTTGGCTTTGCGCTCGTCTTCTGGGATACTCTGTAATTTCTCAGCCTGACATATACAAACACGAGTTCAGATGCATAATTTCTCATCATTAGAATCAGATAAGACAGTGGTATGATCCTCACCACTTCTGCCTGATCTTCATCAGAGGAGTGATGCACGTTCACCCACTCTCCATCTTCATCATCCTCACTCATGCTAGCACTCTCCCAGCCGTCTGGAAGGTAAAGCGTTACATTGGAATAAAATCACACCACTTTTTACACACACATTTCTCAATGAAATAATAAGCTAATGCTAATACAGCTTTTCACATGCCTTCGTCTTCCTCTTCGTTTACGTTCTCCTCTGCTTCCAGCACCTCAGCACCAGGGATGTAGTCTTTGGCCTCCAATTCTCCATAGTTCTGGATTTTGGCCTCCTTAGAGGATTCTGTGGGCTTTCCCTGGTTACGACAATAAATGCAAAAACATTAATGTACATTACTATTTAAAAGATAGTTTTTTAGGTTGTACATTAATATTCAAAATAAGATTTTGTAGTGTTTTTTAAGTCTCTTATGCTCACCAAATCTGCAATTACTTGATCAAACAATATATATATACAATAATATTTTGAAATATTACAATTTAAAATAACTTTGTTTCCATTTTAAAATGTGATTTATTCCTGTTATGCAAAACTGAATTTTCAGCATCATTACTTCAGTCTCACATGATCCTTCAGAAATCATTCTGATATGATTTGATGCTAAAGAAACATTTATGATTATTATCAATGTTGAAAACAGTTGTGCTGCTTTATATTTATGTGCAAACAGTCATACTTATTTTCAGGATTATTTAATGAACAGAAAGTTCAAAATAACAGTATTCATTTTGTAACATTACAAATGTCTTTACTGTCATTTTTGATCAATTTAATGCATACTTGCTGAATAAAAGTATTAATCTCTTTCTTTCCAAAAAAAAAAAAAAAAAACACATACATATTTATTTTATTTTTTTTAAAGATAGAAATTAATTAGACATTCATTTTGAATGGTAATGTAAATCTAGAACAAGATTTCCCAAACTGGTGATGATGAAAAGCTAATAATTAAAAACTTCAAATTTAAACGAATAAATAATTAAGATAAACAATGAAAATAAAACACATGTGACAATTAACAGACGTCAGAAATATTAGCTTAAAATCTAAAGAGGCAATTTAAGTAAATATTTAAGTCAAAAGGGTTCGACTGAAAAAAACGTTTGGGAATCCTTGATCTAGAAGGTGCAATTCAGAGACTATTTAGTCTCCTTTGCGGTTAATTAAATTATATATATTTTATATATATATATATAAAATTTAATATTTGAAGCTTCTCACCCTGTCTTTTCTGTGTAGCATATGTGGATTGAGATCTCTGAAAAGCTGGATAAGACCTCTGGCAGACATCACAACATCTGGAAGATAAACAGATAATTTTCAAATAAAAGTCAAAGAGTCTATTCTATAATTTCATTCATGAAATTAGTATGTAGCATCTGATGAACAGACTATGGTAAATGATGATAAACCACACACTTTTATCTTTGTGGGATTTGTACTGTGTGAGATCTTGAAGCAGGTCTTCTGACATCGAGAGAGGACAGCGGGCAACCAGTTCTTTTATGGCGTTGATTCTGAGATATGAGGATGAACATATAGAGACATTCATGAGAAAATGTGGGATAAAATAACAGTATTTTGCATTAAACAATTTCACATTTTATTGAGATTTACACAGCACCTACCCAACTGTCATGACCTCCCCTGAATTTCTGTCCGTAACAAAGTTATTGGCGATGGTCATGATGACTGGCTCAATGATCTGTAGATGTAACAGTAATGAATTAGTTAGTACACTAAAAGTTCAGGGTTGCTAAGATTTGTTAATATTTTTGAAATAAGTCTTATGCTCCCCAAGGCTGAGTTTATTTGATCAAAAAAAATAGTAACATTGTGAAACAAGTGTTTTGTATTTGAATATATTTTAAAATCTAATTTATTCTTGTGATGGCAAAGCTGAATTTTCAGCATCAGTCTTCAGTGTCACATGATCCTTCAAAAATCATTCTAATATGAGGATTTGCAGCTCAAGAAACAACAATGTGGAAAACAGTTGTGCTGCTTCATATTTTTGTGGAAATTGCAGTGTATATGTTTTTGTCATTTTGTAACATTATAAATATCTTTACTGTCAGTTCTGATCAATTCAGTGCATCCTTTCTAAATGAAAGAATACATTTCTTTAAATAAAAACAAAGTCTAACCCCAAACTTTTTAAGATCAAGCTCGTTTAATGATATATAATTATTATAAAAAGGCATCATGATCAGTTCTAACCTCAGGAGGGACCAGCTGATGGGACGCCTGGGCGGCACACAACAGAATTTTAGTCACCTCTGAAACAAAAACAACAAATTAAAATGAGGAGGCCATAAACATAGCATCTGAAGACATGAGTATTAGATGAGAGACATTAAGGGTGTGTTCACACTTGGCAGGTTTGATTAGATTAAAATGAACTCTGGTGTGATTGCTCTGTTGAAAAGTGTGTGGACCGAAACCCCTGAAAAGGTGGTCTCTGGTGCGGTTCGACTGAAATACGAACGCAACACGGACAAAAGACATCTAAACGAACCACAAACACCCTAAAAAGGACAATGCTGAAGCATATCTTTTTTTTCTCGTCATAGGAGCTACGTTGCATTCAGAGTATGTGAGCGGAGTGGGAGCGGAGCTAGGAGTGAAGCGGCGTGACTTTGAATGGAGTGAGGAGCGGATTTTTTAAAAGTCGGAGCGTCGTGGTTCTCACTCACTCTGAGCGCTCTCCACTACCGCTCCATCACGAATACAATTCATGCCAACAGCCCATAATATAACTGCCTTTTTAGCCAGAACTCACACATTTAACACATTTAACTAGGTTGATACAGATGGATCACTCAAATCAGAAAGAATGTAAAGGTTATGATGACGGTGATGGACATGAGCAGGATGTTTTAGTTAAAAAAAAAAATTGTTGTACCTTCTACATACTGAATATGATGGGGTAAAAGCACATTTTAAACAGGTAGCACTTATTCACACACGCAATCGTTCTCTCTAATGCGTTCAAACAAATGTAATCTTACAGTGCTTATCTGCTTACAGTTATCTGTATCTGATTTTGAATGAGCAGAAATCTGTAATGTAATGACCCGTAGATAAAATAACTGATGAAAACGTACTATTTTCATCTTTCCAAACTAAATTTGCACTGCAAAAAGCAGCAGTGATATTTAACTTATAATGCTGACAAAGCCTAATAAGCTTGGCATGTCGTAGGAAAAAAATGTTTGCACACTAGTGTTCCAATAAACCACGTTGAAACTATCTCCTATTGTTTTTTTTGTTTTTTTTCCATTTAATGTATGTTTTAAACCAAACTTTTGTGATATTTCAGAGCTTACTTAAATACTTTAGCCGTGAATTTCCTCGGAGCGATGTTTCTGATATCAGTGAGCGGGGAGTGGGAAATGGTGAACCCGGAGGGGAGTGATTATTGAATGCTTAGAGCATATTCTGGTTGCAGTTTGGTACAGGCGTCAGAACCGCTCTCTTCCCGCAGTAGATCTTCATTTGTGTGCAGTGGAGGGATTCCTGCCGCTGTTTTGACTCCTTTACACATTTTATAAATTGTTCACAAGTTCTCATCTGGTCAAAATACCATCATATGTAGGCTACGCACATACAACAGGCGCATTTAGCCCAGCACACCGCATTGTTTTGGATGTTCGTTAAGTGCCGCAAAATACTTTTTTTTCTTTAGGATCGGTCTTAAAAATGACAGTGTGATTGCTAAGTGAACCAGGACTAAATGTATTTTCTTTTGTGGTGAACTACAAGTGTGAATTACAGACAGCAGTGTTTACCTCTTTGGTGAGGCTGAAGGAACCGCTGGACAAACGGATAGAAATTAAAAAGGAAAAGCTGTAAAAATGGAAACAAAACAGGTTAGATAAGGAAACTGAGAAAATTAACCATGAACATGCTAATGCTCACTTATACATTACCTCATGAATTCCCACGAGTCTAGAGATGAGCTCCATCATCATGATCTTCACCTCAAACCGCTCGTTTGAGCTCTCCAGCTGCTTCAGGAGCTTCTCTGCGAAATCTGAACAACACAGATATTAATTACTAATCTAGAACTTATAGAGAAAGTGATTCCCAATATGGATCAGTTCTTGTGGGTCTGAACCTGCAACCTTTCAGTTACCAGATCTTTAATCACTACATGTATGTTGAATTCTAAGTCAGTGTAAAAGGGAGGTCTGACCTTGCGGGTCGTGGATCAAGTGGATGGCGGAGAAATTAAACACCTCCACTTTTTTCTTCTTTTTATGTTTCTGAGAAAACAATGAAAATGACAAATTTAGCAGTGAAATTACCTAAACAAAACACTGATTTGCTGATAATAAAACCCTTTTTTTTAACCTTGAGGACTTTCATGGCTTTCTCCATCTTCCTCTTATTTTTAGACGTTTTCTTTCCGGTGGAATATCGGATCATTAGATCTCTGGCCGATGGCCCATCATCCTGCAGAGGAAAAATACATTTAATAATATTTTAATATTTAAAAGTACAATATTTGAAAGTACCATGTTTAAATATTTATAAAGTACCATGTTTAAATATTTAAAAAATATTTAAATATTTAAAAGTGTCATTAATATTGAAAGTACCATTCAAAGGTTTGGGGTTGGTAAGAAAGAAGTGTCCTATGCTCACCAAATCTGCAATTATTTGACCAAATATACAGTAAAAACAGTAATATTTTGAAATATTACAATTTAAAATAACCATTATCTATTTGAAATAGATTTTAAAATATTATTTATTCCTGTGATGGCAAAGCTGAATTTTCAGCATCATTACTCCAGTCTTCAGTGTCACATGATCCTTCAGAAATTATTCTCATATGCTGATTTGGTGAACAAGAAACATTACTTACTATTAGCAATGTTGAAAACAGTTATGCTGCTTAATATTTTTGTGGAAACCTTGACTTTTTTTTTTTTGCAGGATTCTTTGATGAATAGAAAGAACAGCATCTTTACTGTTATTTTTGACCAACTGAATGCATCCTGGCTGAACACAGGTATTAATTTCTTTATAAAAAAAATAAAATAAAAAAAACTATATATGGACCCCAAAATTGTGCATGGTAGTGTACATTAAATAAGTAACCTGAAGAAAAATCTGCACTTATTGTACCTCGGATTCTGAATCACTGTCTCTCTTTTCATCTTCATCTTTTCCCAGGAAGAACTTCAATCCAGCTACAAGGATCTGAGAGGAGACAAGAAATGTTAAATCATGTTATGAAATCATTAGCCTTTGAAAAGCAGCCTTGTGAATACAGTTATAGTAAGTAATAAAAGTGTCCTTAACTAAGATGTCACTAAATGTTTTCATACTGGAAATTCATGCAGATTTCATTAGAGAGAAAGGGCAAAAAATCCAACCTTTGTGACTTTGGAGAAACACGCTGTGGTGATGACGTTCACGGTTTTAGCGTCATTCCTGATTGATTGATGTGGGGAATGGAAAAAAATGATGACTACATATCATATTAAATGGCATCACATAATATTACAAAGACGTTTCACTTCAAGGACTCACCAGATGTTTCTTCTGTAAAGCTCAACCATCACATCTAGAGAGATCTTGGCAGCAATGGGGTTTGAATCCCTCAGCATGGTGTACATGAAGTTCTGTAAGGTCTGAGCTCAGAAGTAAACATACAAAAGTGCTGAGTATTTATTTCAAAACGAAAGGAGGGGGGAATCTCATGCAACCTGTCAGGAACATGTTGGTGTCATATTTCACCCAAAAATCTAAACAGAATTAAGAAATATTGAAATAAGTACATGACAAAAATTTAGAGAGTAAATTAAGGAAAAAAATGTCACCATGAAATCAATTATTTACACGTAAACATTTTTTAAAAAATTAATGTACCCTCTTAACCTTTATTTAAAATAACTTCCCCTCTCTCTTGCAGAGACGTCTCTTCTCTACTCTGATGATGTGTTTACTGGTGTGAGGGCGGGGCAACCTGTCACTCACATGAGATCCACCAATAGCAAACCACAACCACCCAAACAATTCCCAATGGAGAAAAAAAACAAACATTTTTTCTTGTTCGAGAAGCCATTTCACTCAGATATATGTATGTGTGTTACAATATGGAAGAAAAGACTATAGCAACCTCTGTTTCATGCTGACTTCTTTAATACCAAATACAATTTCTTATTTTTTCTTTTGATATATTTTTTTATTATTTACACAAATGAAGTTTTGCATATTCTGCAGTTCTTCAATTGTCACTTGATGGAAAATAAATATGATGCCCAAATACAAGCGACTTACCGTGTTCAGTTTGTTGTTTTTGTGCTTGGCATTGATATTTTTGATATCGGTCACAATATGGGTGTATAAAGTCTGAGGAGAAAGAGGACTTTTTTAGCAGCAAGCATTTGCAATAATTCAATGCAACATTCAAGCACTTGCAATAATTCTTAAAACAGAATTGCACAGCAAAATTCACAGACCTTTCGCAAAAGTTTGTCATGACAGCGCAGCAGCTCAAAGAACAGCCCCAGAAGACTGGTGGGACTGACCAGATCTTTGTTCCTCAAGAGGATGAGGGCTTTGCAAAACGTCTGAAAGAAATTTCAAAAAGGTATTTATTTAGAAAACAGATCTTCAAAAGTTAAAGGTACACCATGTAACATTTTTTGTCGGTATGTAAGGTTGTATCGTTTTTGTCTTACCCTGATTCACTATGGTAAGCCTATTATAAGTGTTTATATTTTAGATCAGCAAACAATAGCCATTAAAATGACATAAAAATACATATTATAATAACAATGAGGCAATAATATTTGGTTCAAATAAGGTATCAAAAGCAAGTAATCTTATGGTTTTATAGAACAACACAGTTAAAGTACATAATATAATATACATTATATAAACAATCATCTTATGTACATTATGTATTATAACAAATGCCTGCAGAGGGCACCAACAGCCTGGTGATTGAACGTAGAACCCGGAAGCGCTGAATAGGGCTGGGCGATATATCGAGTTTGTACGATATATCAATTTTTTTTAGAAACGATATGGATTGAGGCAATACCGTTTATATCGATATACAGTAGTTCTATACGAGTGCATTTGAAAAATAGCGGAGGACGCAGAGTCCATAATCCAATTTGTCCTAAACATGACACTTGCTTCAAAATAACTGGTAAGATATAGTTAACGCGTATAGTTTAAATCAGCAGATGCTCTGACAGATACATGTGCTGACTGACAGACTCGCGCTGTTTAATGCGTTTGAGATGTGATGTTTTCCTCAGTGCATAACTTACGTTTCACAGGTATATTCTCCATCTGTAAATGTTAGAAAGTCATGCAAATATGTCCATTTTACTGTCAGGAGAGGATGAGCCTTCTGCAAGTGAATCTCCGCTAAAATTCAGGCTTCAGTGAATGAGCGCAGCCACGCGCATGCGCGCCAAACAGACGGAACGCTATAGACCAATTATCAGCCTACGTCACACTGACGTCACGCAGGTTCAACTGCTCATGTCAGTTGCAAAATGTCATGTTGTGCAGTGGGATGCCAGAATCGTAAATCTGTAAACAGTGGTCTTAAGTTTTACCGAATACCATCAACTCACAGTACTTTTAATGCCAACCGCAGACGTCTTTGGTTACAAGCCCAAAGAAGAGCCGATTGGAAAGAGGACCAAATTAAAAATGCCCGACTCTGCAGTTCACTCCCGCATATTTCGCGCTCACACATACAGTAATAAAGCCGCCTCTGACATACAAGTGCAAATATGAGCTCCCTTCCCCAGCTTATTAATGGTCAAATACACTCAAAAATAATGCCACAATGCCCATCTTGGTGAGTATTACGTAAACACAGTCTTAAACAGTTCAGGAAGAATGTTGTGTAACAGCAACAGTATTTTGGATCCATGCGTGCCTCAGCTCTTAAAGGGACAGCAGCCGAATATTGTTAATGTTATTCAAACTACAAAAAGACAAACGATCACTTACTGCTCTTGACTCATTAACTTGTGTAACTTTAATGGATTAATCTGTATTTAATTTTTTACAATGAATATTATCCAATGTTATTTTAAATTTGTTGTCAAAAAATTGTTTTTTTTTTAAATTCAGTTTCTTACCTGAATACTGTTAGATCTACCTGGAAAATAAAGCAGTCTATTTCATTTGTATCTTTATTCTACTGTATTTATTTGTGCTATTGTTAGTAATTTGTTTATTTGTTCTTATTACTGTTTACTTGTCTTTTTAAATTTAATTTACCATTTGAAATCAAGCTTCCTTGTGCTGTATTAAGCTATTGCAACAAAATTTACCCCATTGTAAAAAATACATTGAGTTATCAAATATTTGTGAGATAATTGTAATGGTAATTGATCGTTTAGCCTATATATGAAGAAAAAAAAAAAAAAGCTTAAAAGCTTTATCAAATAAAGTTATCTTTTCAGAAGAAATTTTTGATTGCCTAGACTTTCAACAGATGGACAAAAAAAGAAATATTAAAAATATCTATTTGACAGTATATGCACGTTTTCCACTGGATGCTTGGCCATTTCGTTTCATCGTTTACCCATTGACAAGATGGTATGGCAAACGGATCTGTAAGATTCCACTCACTAACGTTAATTTCGTTGAATAGCCTTATCGCTGGGTATCACTATTGTAATATGCGGACAACATTTTGAAAATAACATCTAATTATCTATCATTAGTCATCTATAAATATATATATATATATATATATATATCTATAAATAATCTATAATCTTTTTAAATCTAATGATTTTGTACCGTATCCATGTAATTTTCTCTACGTAAACGCTATCTCTCCTGGATTTTCTGCAACCTAGCTGCGCACGCATCCTGTATGTTTACAAACAGAAAATTGGTCTGAATAAGAGCGCAATAATTCTGACTAAAATATACATATTACTAAAATATTTGTTGTTGGCTCTACAAGTAAGTGTAATTTTATGAAAGTGACCATTATAATGGGGTAATAAAATGTAGGCTACTATAATTAGTCTGTGCTTTTGTTTTTGTTTTTATTTTCATTTTTAGTTTACTGAATTTAAAAAATAAAAATTATTTTTGTTTTTAAATTGATAGAATACAATAGAATGTTACAATGTTAGAATGTAATGTGATTTTAACCCCCTTTTTGCACATAATATATTGCATAGCCTACATTCATTTCATTCACTATATTTGTTTTCATAGCCTTCAATATCAACATTGTTTGTAGGACAACATTGGATATAGAATGTGGATGTGAAATAACATTTTTTTTTTTAAAGTAAATACTTATTTTTTTATTAAAATAGAAAAATGTAGAAAATACCGAGATATATACCGTATCACCATTTAACCAAAAAATAGAGATATGATTTTTTGGCCATATCGCCCAGCCCTAGCGCTGAAGTGCGTTTACTACGTCAACATCGTAGGAGACTGACACGTAAGAGAAGAAATTCTTCAATAAAGTCGTTATTTGTGTTTGTTTTTTGCGCACAAAAAGTATTCTCGTCGCTTCATAACATTAAGGTTGAACCACTGGAGTCACATGCACTATTTTAACAATGTCTTTACTACCTTTCTGGACCTTACGGGTTTGGAATGACATGAGGGTGAGTAATTAATGACAGAATTTTCATTTTGGGGTGAACTAACCCTTTAACAGGTGAGTAAGGTATTTCACTGAACAGATGAATTGCCATATGTACCTCTCTAACAGAGTTCATTGTAAAGCATTATCTATTGTGAAGGCTCATATTCATCTGCAGTCACACAGAGCCGAAGCACAACCAAAAATGTTCTTCAGCAAAATGCATGCAGTTTTGTTTTTTAACCGCTAGAGGGTCAAAAGTTACAGTGTACCTTTAAAAACAGCTCCTACTCTGAAAGAAAGACTGCAAGTTAGCTTGTAAACGCTAAGCGACATACTAACAGTACTTTAACAACTTCATCTAAACAACAAATGTCATTCGTACCATTCTGAGATCTGACTCCAGCACCGTGTGATGGTTTAAGAGAAGATCAGTCAGCTGCTGTGGGAAGTCTGACAGCTCCTCTAAGTAACAGTGTCCAACCTGGAGACAAAACCACAATCGGTCAATAACAGTCTAATCCATAAGAGGTCTAATACAGAAGAAATCGAGAGCACCTCCATACCTGAGCCAGGAACATGACCAGCTCAGCCAGGTCTTTGTTGGATTTGTCAGGCTGATGTTTAAAGATCTCCACATTTGACTGATAATGACGATACTGCTGCAAAAACTGGAACGACAACAAATTAAGCTCATTTTGAATAGTATAAAAATGTGAACATTTATTCCGTAAAACTAAATAATAATAGCAGTCAGAAATCAATAGCTGCTATCTGAACTACAGATCCCCATAGAAATTTGTTCCCAATAATAATAATAATAATAATAATAGTAACTTGTTACTATTTGAAAAGTGACTAGCGTCTAATGAATAAATACTTAGGAAATTGATAGAGATACGTTACTATTGGATTACTTACGATTAATAAACAAACAAGTAGTAATTAAATAAAAATAGATGCTAGTTAGGTTTAATAAATACATGAACAGCTTGCAATGTCATGTAATTCTTTTGGTTTACTTGCGTTCAGGGCAGTTGACAAATCCAATAGCAAGTGTCTTAAGTTACCTCCTCCGTGTAGGACTTCGGATCCCTCTTGATCAGATTTTGCAACTGTGGGAGATTCGTCGGTAGTTTGTTATTGTGACGGCCCGACATGTTTGATTATTTTCTTATAATAAGCGTCAGAAAAGAACGTTTATTTTGACTGATTCGATTATTTGATCAACAGCGTGGCTCATATGGAGGTCGCCATGTTGCCAGCGAACTACGGAAAGCCTGAAAGGACAGGTTCTCAAAAGCGTCACTACTGGGTTCAAGTTATCTTTCTGTAGGCTGCGGCCCCCAGTGGACATTGGAGGTACTGCAGGAGACATGTTATCCTCCTGGAACCCAGGAATAGACTTTTGTCCACTGCTGTAGTGGTCGTGGACATTATATTTTAGCGAATTTCTCTCACACCATACATGTCGCAGTTTGGATGTCCTGTAAGAAGCACATTCAGGGCTTTTCAGAGATACCAAATGTTTGGAGGTTTCACCATGACAACTTCTCCTTGGTCTTTAAAAATGACTGACATTAATTTAGTGATCAAATTTAGCACTCCTATGGAAATATATTTTGTAATGATCATTTAAATCTGACAAATTTTCAAACATCTAAGGATAATGTTATAAGTTCAAATCAAAATGACTTTCTGTTACAAAACAGGGCATTGATTTCATACATGTGCACTGTAGAGGACACCAGGACTTAAAGGTTCACCCAAAAGTGAAAATTTTCACCCTTAAGTTGTTCCAAACCTGTATGAGATTCTTCTGTTGAACATGAAAAGAAAAAAAAAAGATATTTTGAATGTTGGTAACCAGACAGTTGATGGACCCCATTGACTTCATACAAATTTGGAACAACTTGAGGGTGAGTAAATGATGACAGAATTTTTAATTTAATTTTTGGGTGAAATATCTCGTTAAATCATGTTTATCAGACATTTTGGGAGACAAGTGAATAGGGAAAGAAATGATGTTTCAATATTTATATGAAATATTAGATATGAAAAATGTTTTTTTTTTTTTTTCCCATTACGTTGCCCCAAGAACACATTAATATGCTAATTAAATACAGTGTATAGATACATTGTATTGGATGGGACTACACATTTATGGCCATATTGCATAAAGTAAAATGGTATATCAGTTCATTCAGTTATATCTTTCATAACATAGTTGAGAATCATCTTTATACAAAGTCCTGTTATTATTACTGGTCCTGCTCTATACAAAAAATCCTGAAACCTAAAAATTGATTGGTGAATGGAGAAAAAAAAAACAACATTGTTTTTTTGCCTATACATGTCATTTCATGACTATTTATTTTTTAAACAACAGAGTTCTGGTGTCCACTACAGAGGACATGGCCTAAGATATGAATAAAATATTTTTCAAAAATGTTTTTTTTCCCCCATTTGTTTTGTATATTCTAAACAATACAATGACTAAATAATGAAAAACTAAATAATGGCACATTTCCCCCCAGTTTTCCATTTTTTAGGCCATTTAACATTTTCCATTAAAAAAAGATTTCTAAAATTTAATTTTGTATTTCATTAATATCACTGACCAATCCAACTAATTTAAATACCAGATATCAAAATATTAATCTGTTAATTGTCACTGATAATTATGTTTACATAAAGAAATATGCAATTTGATGATTTGCTATTGAGTTGAGTTTCTACAGCCTCTGTTTTATATAATTAGTATTTTATACTATTTTATATAGTATTTTATAAGAGATGAGGAAAACATCAATTAAATGGTCAAATCTGTATTTTCTGATACAACTATGTCTGTTCAATAAGCAAATGTGTAAAAAAGCACTCTTTGTGCAATTGGAATTTAGAGACAATGGGCCCGATTTTAACGATCTAAGCGCATGGTCTGAAGCGCATGGCGCAGGTGCACTTAGGCCGTGTCCGAATCCACTTTTGCTGTTTAACGACAGAAAAAAAACGGTTGGCACGCCAGGCACATGGTCTAAAAGGGTTGTACCTAGTCTCTTAATGAGTCATGGGTGTGTTTTGGGCGTAACGTGTAATAAACCAATCAGAGTCTCATCTCCCATTCCCTTTAAAAGCCAGCGCTTGCACCATGGCGGATTCACTATTTACATGGCGGAATTTGCGAGCGGAAAGACTCAATGCTTCTCCAGAGAGGAATCCTTTTATTTTTAATATTTAAAAATGTTTGTGTGCTGCTGTGCATCCCTGTGTGTGTATTAAGCAGAGTGTACACGCGTTGTGCACCCACCTATAGAAGCATATTACTAACACGCCCTTTAAATAACACAAAAAAATACTGCGCTATTGACTTTAGACCAGGTTTTTGTTGGTCAATGGCGCAATCGTTTTCAGTTGCCTCAAAATAGCAATGCGCCTGAACACACCTCGTTTTCAGACCAGCACGCCCATGGGCGAACAGATGGACGCGAGTGCATTTGCTATTTAAATAACGTGGTGCTGGACGTGAAAATAACTGCGTCGAGCTGAAACTAGCAAAAAACACTTGCGTCGCACTTGGGGTCACATTGCGCCGGGTGTATGATAGGGCCCTATGTCTATCTCAAACCTAGTAAAACCTGAATGCATCCAAATAACATGAAATAAAAATCATAAGTAACACCTGGAAGGCTTAAAAAACACAGTGGCAGAAATGGCAAAAATACATTGATTAAAGGAAATCTTAAAGGCATGATATTCTTTTATTTACAAATTGCAAATTGTCCAGTATGTAACAGCTTTAAAACATTATCAACAGATTTCATATGATAAATATCACACTAAATATAACACTTTTTAATTTCTTCGATTACCACTGGCACTCAGTGATTTCTAAAAGATTTACAAAGCAAATACTGTCTTGTATTCTGTCAAGGCAACATTTACAGCATCGTTTCGTTTAAAATACACAAGAATCATTTTGTACCACAAAAAAATTATGAATTCATTTTTTTTTTATCCATAATCTTTAAGGAATCTATAAAAACTGTTTTTACCAAAAAAAAAGATAAGTTATAAAATAAATGCTTTCAAAGAAGTAGCAGCCAATGGTCAAGAATGTAAGCGATAAGAATACACAAAATTCTGCAAGAATTGTATACGTCACTGACGTCCAAAACATCGTAAGAACATAATTTGTTCTGAAAAGGTCGAAGCCCCTGATCGGAAAACAAAGAAATTGCTTCGAAACATCTTGATGACTGAAGCCCTGTAGTGTTTTCAGCTGATCTGTCGACACTGTGAGGAGAAAAGAAAGGCAGTGCTGGTCCACGCTTTTATCCTGAGAGTTTCTCTTCTGCCTGGAGACATCTGAGCACATACAAGATGACCTGGTAGCAGAAAATGTATTGTTCCTGGAGGGGAAAAGAGGAAACGTTACGTGCAAAAAGAAAGCAGACGAAAACTTGAATTAAATGCATAGTTGATTATGAAATTCTTACCTCTGTTTGCACCATGCCTTGCCTCTGAAGTCTCATGGTACGTACCACATCTGATATGTCAAACTAAAGAGAGGAAATGTGGAGAGCATATTAAATAACTTAATATAACTTTCATTAATCACAAAGCTAATAATGTACTGGTATGTTATATCAGCCATTTTGCTAATTTTGCCATTTAACTTTAATTATTTATACAATTTATGTCATTTATTTAGTAAATTTATTATAAAGTGTTACCAGAAACACAGACAAAACTGTGATTATCAAAAATTGAATCATTTTCAAACATCAAACATTACAAATATAAATTCAAGTCAATTGCTCAAAGAATAACGACAGACTTCTATATTTTAATGGTGACACTTACATCTGCATCTTTGCTGATGAGGCCAAGAACCACGTCGATGCAAATAAGCGTTCCTGATCGGCCAATCCCTGCACTGCAGTGAGTGATGATGGGGCCTGATTGGTGGATGTGTCTCATGTAGGAAATGAATGTCAGGAGCTGTTCTGGTTGAGTCGGGGTTCCATGATCAGGCCAGCCTGTGTAGTTCAGATGAGTGACTCTCTGGATCTCGCTAGTCTAAAAGACAATTATATACATATATGAAGATTTATGCATTTAAATATCTATATCTATAAGTGTATCTATAAAGATATTAGAGCTGCACGATTTAGGGGAAAAAAAAATTGATAAAATTTGCAATTTGAAATTCCAGGTTTGCTGTGCTTGTTTGTAGGGCTGCACAATTTGCCCAGAATTTTGTGATTATGTATCGGTACTGCTAGAAAATAGTAATAATAATAATGATAATAATAATAATAATAATTAATTATAATAATAATAATAATAATAATAATAATTATTATTATTATTATTATTATTATTAATTTATTATTATTATTAATTTATTATTATTATTATTATTATTAGTAGTAGTAGTAGTAGTAGTAGTAGTAGTAGTATTAGTAGTAGTAGTAAATAAAATTATAAAAATAAAAACAATTAAGAAATATTACTATTGTAAAATAGTCACTGTAAAATAAAAAAATGTGTATTTAAGAAAATAATTTAATAATTAAAGCTGCAAGCAGCGATGAAAGGGCCCTCGCACCCGGGAGCACCGCCACCTGGTGGCCTCAGGAAAACAGCGAATAGTGGGCGACATGCATTTAAGTGGGTAAATATAGGAGAAATATGGCAAAGTCACTTCAATGTGCCACACTTCCTGCTGCCAGCAGGTGGCGCTCTGACTATAACCGAATATTGGCATGTAGATGTCTTCAGGCCAGGACTATTATCAAACATATGAAGTTTGGGGCAGATCGGACATTGTATGCCTGAGTTACAACAACTTCCTGTTTTGTGGCGTAAATCGCATACATTAGCACTTAGCCAAGCTTTGCTTGATTTAATGCGTTTCTAGCATGTTTGGGACTTGATGGCATATTTAAATGAGTTTCTGGGAGGGAATTACAGTGTAAAGCATGCCATTTCCTGTTGCCAGCAGGTGGCGCTATGACTAACTAATATTGGCATATAGATGTCTTCAGGCCAGGACTCTTATCAAACATGTGAAGTTTGGGGCCTATCGGACATTGTATGCCTGACTTACAACAGCTTCCTGTGTCATGGCGAAACATCAGACTTTGTCAGGCCGCCACGGACACGCCCTTCAGCGAAAACTCGAGATCTTCACAATTTAACATCACCAAGGCCTTAAGATTAGACTGACCAAACATGATGTTGTTCTGGTTAAATCTCAATGAGGATACTCAGCACAGTGTAAAACATGCCATTTCCTGTTGCCCACAGGTGGCGCTATGACTGTAACTTAATATATTGACATGTAGATGTCTTCAGGCCAGGACTCCAATAAAACATGTGAAGTTTGGGGCAGATCGGAAATTGTATACCTGACTTACAACAGCTTCCTGTGTCATGGCGAAACATCAGACTTTGTGAGGCCGCCACGGACACGCCCTTCAGCGAAAACTCAAGATCTTCACAATTTAATGTTGCAAAGGCCTTTAGATTAGACTGACCAAATATGATGTTGATCTGGTTAAATCACTATGAGGAGTTAATCACAGTGTAAAACATGCTATTTCCTGTTGCCAGTAGGTGGCGCTATGACTGTAACTGAATATTGGCATGTAGATGTCTTCGGGCCAGGACTCTAATAATACATGTTAAGTTTGGGGCAGATCGGACATTGTATGCCCGAGTTACAACAACTTCCTGTTTCATGGCGAAACATCGAACTTTGTGAGGCCGCCACAGACACGCCCTTCAGGGAAAACTCAAGATCTTCACAATTTAACGTCGCAAAGGCCTTTAAATTAGACTGTGCAAATATGATGTTGATCTGATTAAATCTCTAGGAGGAGTTCGTTAAAGTACAACGTCTGGAAATGGCAAAAACTGCAAAAATTTTGCAGAGAAAATACAAAATATCTCACTTCCTGTTGGGTTTTTAGATTTTGCACCCAGGGTCTTTTTTGTAGGTATTGGGCTTTTACATGTGTCTACCGAATTTCATACTCGTACGTGAAACGTAGCTCGAACGGCGCTTAATTGAAATTTTGTTGGTGCCACTATCGAGCCATTTTGCCACGCCTAATTCTGAAACCCATATCAGACGTAAATTTTCACCACTTCTGATGCGTGTGCAAAGTTTCATGAGTTTTCGAGCATGTTTAGGCCATCAAAAATGTGATTCATTTGGGAGAAGAAGAATAATAATAGGCTGAGCAATTCCAATAGGGTCCTCACACCATCGGTGCTCGGGCCCTAATAACAATTATTTTTAGTGTTGTCAAATTGATTAATCGCATCTATCATAAAAATATGTACATATATAATGCATGCATGTAAATATATACACCGATCAGACAACATTATGACCACTGACAAGTGAAGTGAATAACACTGATTATCTCTTCATCACGGCACTTGTTAGTGGGTGGGATATATTTGGCAGCAAGTGAACATTTTGTCCTCAAAGTTAATGTGTTAGAAGCAGGAAAAATGGGCAAGCGTAAGGATTTGAGCGAGTTTGATAAGGGCCAAATTGTGATGGCTAGACAACAGAGTCATGAGTCATGAGCATCTCCAAAACTGCAGCTCTTGTGGGGTGTTCCCGGTCTGCAGTGGTCAGTATCTATAAAAAGTGGTCCAAGGAAGGAACAGTGGTGATCCGGCGACAGGGTGCACGTGGGGAGCGAAGGCTGGCCTGTGTGGTCCGATCAAACAGATGAGCTACTGTAGCTTAAATTGCTCAAGAAGTTAATGCTGGTTCTGATAGAAAGGTGTCAGAATACACAGTGTATCGCAGTTTGTTGCGTATGGGGCTGCATAGCCGCAGACCAGTCAGGGTGCCCATGCTGACCCCTGTCCACCGCCAAAAGCGCCAACAGTGGGCACGTGAGCATCAGAACTGGACCACGGAGCAATGGAAGAAGATGGCCTGGTCTGATGAATCACATTTTCTTTTACATCACATGGATGGCCGGGTGCATGTGCATCGCTTACCTGGGGAACACATGGCACCAGGATGCACTATGGGAAGAAGGCAAGCCGGCGGAGGCAGTGTGATGCTTTGGGCAATGTTCTGCTGGGAAACCTTGGGTCCTGCCATCCATGTGGATGTTACTTTGACACGTACCACCTACCTAAGCATTGTTGCAGACCATGTACACCCTTTCATGGTATTCTCTGGTGGCTGTGGCCTCTTTCAGCAGGATAATGCGCCCTGCCACAAAGCAAAAATGGTTCAGGAATGGTTTGAGGAGCACAACAACGAGTTTGAGGTGTTGACTTGGCCTCCAAATTCCCCAGATCTCAATCCAATCGAGCATCTGTGGGATGTGCTGAACAAACATGTCCGATCCATGGAGGCCCCACCTCGCAACTTACAGGACTTAAAGGATCTGCTGCTAACATCTTGGTGCCAGATACCACAGCACACCTTCAGGGGTCTAGTGGAGTCCATGCCTCGACGTGTCAGGGCTGTTTTGGCAGCAAAAGGGGGACCAACACAATGTTATGCCTGATCGGTGTATATACACACACACACACACACACACACACACACACACGAACACACACACACAATATATTTACAAACTTTTATGTTAGATGCAATTAATCGATTTGACAGCACGATATAAATGTCACTTTTGATCAATTTACTGCATCCTTGCTGAATAAAGGTATTAATTTCTTTAATGTTTCCAAAAAAAAAATTCTTACTGACTCCAAACTTTTGAACAGTAGTGTATGTTACAAAAGCTTTCTATTTCAGATAAACGCTGTTCTTTCTATTCATCAAATAATCCTGAAAAAATTTTTTTTCAGGATTGATAATAAATGTTTCTTGAGCAGCAAATCAGCATATTAGAAAGATTTCTGGAGGATCTTGTGACACTGAAGACTGGAGTAATGATGCTGAACATTCAGCTTTGAATCACATGAATAAATTACAGAGCAGAAGAGACTTATTTTAAAAACATTAAAAAATCTCTTACCTGGATGTCTTTGACCTCTATGAGCCGGATGACGAAGTTGTCCAGGTGCTGATCTTTGACCAGCGTGATCTGCAGTCGGTCGTCTACCATCTCGGGTGAGCGGGGAGTGTCGGGCCAATACCTCTGACATTTCACTTTCCCTCCTTCCACTTCCTGTGTCATCATGGCGATCACGTTGGACTTCTGCTCCCAAACCATCTGCCAGAAGTCCCCGAGCGTGGTGGGCAGCGGCCCCTGGCACGCGATGTACATGAAGTTCTCGTCTTTTACAGGCATCTTGATGAAGTTAGCATTTATGTAGCCACCATCCTTTCCCAACAAGACCCTGGTTGTGTCAACTGAATCATGACAGAGCGCGAGAGATGATTAATATGCAAAAGAATTTCAGAGAAACATGCTGAAATATTGTTTATACATCAATATTTCTCCTAACTCACATGGAACGATGTTCTTGTAACGGTTTTTCTTCTTGTTCTCTTTGGTCTGGCCAATCAGACATTCATCCAAGGGGCGCAAATTCTGCAGGTTCTTTGAAAGAAAATAATATACACATAAAAATGTATTTTTTATTACCATATTAGCATCAAAGGCTGTATTCATGGCAAAAAATATACAAATAAATAAATAATATATATATATTAAAAAAATAAATAATAAAATATACACTGCCGTTTAAAAGTTTGGGATTGGGGAGATTTTATGTTTTTGTAAGAAGTCTCTTCTGCCCACCAAGGCTGCATTTATTTGACCAAAAATACAGTAAAAACAGTAATATTGTGATTTTTTTTTTTAAATAACAGTTTTCTATTCAAATATACTTTAAAATGCAATTTATTCCTGCGATGGCAGAATTTTCAGCAGCCATTATAAATGTCTTTACTGTCACTTTTGATCAATTTAATGAATTCTTAATTCTTGCTGAATAAAACAATTTCTTTTTAAAAAAAATTTATGTACAATCAAACTTACGTATATACGTATCAAAATCATGTAGGCTTTAAAGGAGAAGTAATTTAAGAATGTTTTTAAAAATTTTGTAATAGAAGAAAGTGTGGTAACACTTTACAATAAGGTCCCATTAGTCAACATTAGTTAATGCATTGACTAACATTAACTAACAATGAGGAATTATTTAGTTAAAATTAACATTAGATAATAAAAATGCAACTGTTCATTTTTAGGTCATGTTCGCTCATAGCGCGTAGTAACAGATAAAACTTTGGATTTTAAATGTATTAGTAAATGTTGAAATTATGATTAACTTGTATTTTTCATTTTTAGTTCATGTGAACTAATGTAGTTAACTGATTTTAACAAACGGAACCGTTTTGTAAAGTGTCATTGAAATTGTTTTAATACCGCAAAACAGATGTTATCTTTAAGCATATGGTACAGTGAAATATTTCTGTACCTCAAACTCTTGCAGAGGAACTTTCTGTTCCAGCAGGCCTCTCATCATACGGACTATAGTGTTGAGGTTAGTGGATGTGTAATGACCGTCAGGAACCACTTTAACCAGCGGCAGGGACGTCAGCTCATCCTCAGTAACAATGGGTCCATCTGAGAAAGAGAGAGATAAAATATTACATTTAGGTAAGTATTACAGTGAGAGAAACTGATTGCATGAACAAGAAGAAAATGACCCATTTCCCAGTGAGAAACGGTGGTTTCAACAGCAAAACAGGTTGCTGCTGACTGACCTTCAATAAATTTAGAGTTGATGTTCTCTATTGGCAGCTCATCACTCCCCCATGTGATCTCATCTTCGTCCAGCTGGCCTGACGACGACTGCCGGGCACTAAGATTTGATCATAACAAACGTGTTAGATTTAACTCTGGCTGAATTTAGGAGGATATAGTTGTTAGTTTCAGTCATTCCAGTAGCTCAAACAGTAGAGCATGACATGATAAAGCAAGCATGTGTGAAAGAATATGCAGTAAAATCAGTAATATTGTGAAATACTATTACAATTTAAAATAACTGCTTTCTATTTGAATGTATTTAAAAATGTAATTTATTCTTGTGATGGCTGAATTTGAATCATGAATTTCGACGATCCTTCAGAAATCATTCTAATATGCTGATGTGCTGCTCATGTTTTATCAATTATTTTTGCCAGTTTTATTATTATTGCAGCTTAATATTTTTGTGTGAGTCGTGATACATTTATTCATGATTCTTTGATGAATAGAAAGTTACAAAAACAGCATTTATTTGATATAGAAATTCTTTAGATATAGAAACTTTATAACCGTCTTTACTGTCTTGTTGACCAATTTAATGCATCCTTGCTGAATAAAAGTATTGATTTCTTTAAAAAAAAAAAAAAAAAATAGTTTGAAGAGTAGTGCACATCCAAACAACATTTAAATCTACACTATACTATAACTATAAAGAGCTTAAATAGTCTGGATTCAGTCATGTTTACTGAATAGAAAGTGTTTGTGTGAGAAGTCTTTTTTCAAACAATGGCTGCGTAGCTCAATATTTGATGTTGCTTAATAAAAGCTTATAAATCATGTTGATTAATAGGTTTGCACTGCTTTTTAACCATATTTTCTGAGTCCTATGAACGTTGTTAAAATTGTTTTCATCTTCTTCACCTGTCATTCAGTGGGGCATCAACATTTTCTTCCTTCCACTCAACCTTCCGAGATGTCTGAAGACAGAAGAACATGAATATTTATCTGAACTATATGCTGTTCTGAGTCAATACAATTGCCTCAAAGTCTACTGTTATTAGATCAGATATTATGACCTATGTTTGACTGCTGTAAAATTGCAGATATTCAAAGTTTAATTACAGATGGCCGTACCTCTGGGGAGTCTTCGGGCAGAGACGAGCCATCACAGTCTGTGTCCTCTGATAGGTCACCACTTCCTTCTGTTCCCTTGCCTTTCTCTAGAGAACCTGTGTCATAGTCTAGAACACACACACACAGAGTGAAATTCAGATAAGACATCTGCCAGAACGACGTCTCATGTGGGGTTCTTATAAAACTAAAACCATAAAAAAGTCTGCTATTTGAAATAAAAATTAAACATTAAATAATAATTAATTTAAATATAAAGACTATTTGCCAAGGCATTTTTTTCTTTTAACTTGATGTACTAAAATAACTAAAACTGGCATAAATTAATAAATACTATATAAACCTATAAAATAAAAAACCTGAATAAAAACATACAAACAAAATTACTAAAACGTTTTTTAATTACTAAAATTAAAATCAAAATGGAAACAATACAAAAATAATATTTTATTAAGTTTATATTTTATTGTATTAATTTTAGAATATTTTATTCATATTATTTTAAAATATATATTAAATATAATAAATAATATTACAATTAAAACAATATTTTTTTAAATGTCATTAACATTTAATACAATTTAAGCTAATTCAAAATACAAATAAAAAACAATAATAGTATTTCATATCAATACTCAATATTAAAATAACATTGGTCATGTGATCTTTATTGTACCTATCGGAGGGAGGGGAGGTGAACTGATGCTCTTGCTTTGCTCTGATGGCGTCTGGAGTTTTGTTTTCACACCGCTGTCCTCACTCACATCTGAAACATCACACAACAATTATAGATTTTTCTGAGCCCATTTTATAAATTATTACGCTTAGGCCTGGTTTCACAAACAAAGCTTAGATTAAGCCAGGATTAGGCCTTAGTTTAATTAGGACATTTAACTCTTTCCCCACCAAACACGGAATTTTCCGTTATTTGTGAGAAAACGCTTTCGAATTTTCCGGGTTTCCGTGTTTTCACTGTTATACGCTAGGGGGCGCTATTACGCATCTTCTGAATGAGTACAGAATCTCCTGATCAAAACACAGACGAGGAAGACGCAAAAAAACAAGCAATCGTATGTAAGCAAATGCATATGTAAAATAATGTGATCATCAATATTAAACGTCATATAAATCAAAACTGCCTAATGTTACTGAATAAAATGTCGACCCAGAACGAGCTATAGGACTGTGCAAGCAGTAGGGGTGTTAATGGACTCGATCTAGTCCATCTGTGTTTGATCATCGCTCTGAATCTGATCTGGATGTAGTCTTTGACAAAAACGTGATTTTCTCAGCTTTTTGTTCAAAATGTTGCTTTTTTTATGAAACTTACCCATATTCAAGTGTTGATAAAAAAGGGAATGCATGCAATAAAACGTTTTTTTTTTTGTTTAAAAGCAGAGGGTCAGCTCTTTCTTTTGATATATTGCATGCTCAGATATTCATATAACAAAATATTCTATGGGCCATTACATTTTTGTGAAAATGATCAAAAACCCTGGCGGTGGCTGGCAACTTTTTTTTTTAAAACGCTGGCGGGGAAAGAGTTAAGCAGCTTTTATAAACATGCCTTAGAAACAAACATTACTGGTGTGCATCTTGAGACAAAACAATGGCAGTGACATATTTTAAGATCTGTCAGTGCAAGTTGCTTTCGGTTAAAACAGCGCAAATTGTTGCAATTCGCAACCTCACCACTAGATGCTGCTAAAATTTACACACTGCACCTTAAAGCCTTGTCTGTGAAACCAGGGGTAAAAAACATATGTATCAATTCATTATTTATAACAAGAAATATTTAATAAATATGCTATGTTTTTCTATTTAAATCTAAAAAAATCTGTGTAAAATGTATTATTTATAATAATAAATATTTAATATGTTGTTTTTATATATGTATTTTTTAAAATTACTATTTAAATAAATAAATTTTCTATTGAACAAAAAATAGATAAACAACCTGACTTCCGGCATTCATTCCTTCTACTTTATGAATAACCATGAGGTTGTTAACTTGCAGGCCGTACCGTTGTTGCCATTAACACCGTTGGATTTGACAGGCAGAAAGCCCAGGTACGTGTTGGGCATTTGGTCAGGTGGGCGGGAGACGATAAGGTGCACCAAGCCTTTAGCTTTACGGATGGTGGTGACGGCTTTAGAGTGAGACACGCCGATCATCAGATCCTCATTGACCTGTACACAAACGCAACCAACAAAATTGGCTTTTGGAAGAGCAATTTAAAAATGCAGCTTGGTGTGGTGTGAAGTGTAAAAACATCGGTTATGTACCTTGAGTAAACGATCGCCAACTTGCAACGTGCCCGCCGTGTCTGCGGTGCCTCCAGGGGTGATGGACTTCACAAAAATACCCCTTTCTCCACCAATCACAGAAAAGCCCAGGCCTCCTGCTGGCGGCTTCTCCAACTGCAGCTTCACAATCTGCTCCTGTAAACATTTTAGACATGAAAAGAGAAAATAAAGAAGGAATAACGAATGAATGAGATGAGGAAGAACTGGTGAAAAGAAAGAAAGTCAAAATGACAATGAAGCACAATTACAGTGAATTCAGTTATAGAAGCAGCCTCAATGTTAGCCATTCACGGAGCATGTTTCCTGAAGTCAAATTCCTCTCACCGGTTCCTCTTGTAACGAACAGACCGCAGAAATCTGACCTGTCTTTATGACCTGCCTCAGTTTAAATTTCAGGCTGTTTGTGTCCCGTCTCACACGCCACAAAACAGCACCCATGCTATAATATCATGCCTGAGAAGTTTCTGTTTCTGAAGTCGGTCTATTTAGTGATAAAATATTTAGCCAGAGCAGCACCGATCAATATTAGGTAATAGTTTACCAGAAGTTCGACAGGTTCTTACCTCAGCAGGACAGATACTGGATAGGGCCTCTAATTCATTACGATCGTTGCTATGGAGATAACCTATGATACAAAGAGAGAGAGAGCAAGAGAGAAATGAGGTCACTGTGTAAATTAGTCAGCTTACAACCAGAAGAGTAACTACTAACTAGAGCATCAGAATGCCATCAATCAAAAGAAAAATAAACAGTTGATACCATTCATTTAAGCAATAAGCCACACAAGATCATGTGTTACAGCGATTTTACCATAGTTTAGGCTTCTGCTTGCTCCGTAAATGACCAAACGACCAATCAGAATTCAGTATGCAGATATTATGATGACATCTTCAGTGTGGGTTACATTATGCCAACATTATCAGTCAATGTAAACTTTACAAACTTGCATTTTTTTTTTACAAATTTTACAATTTACTTTAACAGCTTGAAACTGAATTTTGATATCAATTTTCACAATCCATTTTTGAATTTGACCATCACTAATACATTACCATTCAAAAGTTTGGGGTACGCACAATACCATTTTTTTTTAATAATACTTTTGTTCAACAAAGATTAATTAAATTGATCCAAAAAAAGGGACAGTAAACACATTTATAATATTTTCCACTTAAAATAAATTCTGTTCTTTTGAACTTTCTTTTTATCAAAGTATCCTGGAAAACAATCCTTTCCACAAAAATATTAAGCAGCACAACTGTTTTCAACATTGATAATAATAAGAAATGTTTTTTGAGCACCAAATCAGCATATTAGAATGATTTCTGAAGGATCATGTGATACTGAAGACTGGAGTAATGATGCTGAAAATTCAGCTTTGCCATCACAGGAATAAATTACATTTTAAAAAAATATTAAAATAAAAAACAGTTCTTTCAAATTGTAATAATATTTCACAATGTTACTGTTTTTACTGTATTTTGTATCAAATAAATGAAGCCTTGGTGAGCATTAAAGTCTTTTAAATCATACTGACCTCAAACTATTAAACATTTATGAACATCGTTGAACAAACTATTGAACTGTATGCTAGTTTATTTCCCACTACACTTACCGTTCATACTCTGGGAGACTTTAGAACTGATGTTATTGTTTAGTAATGGAATCTCCTCCTCACCCGGAAAAACAGGCTTCCCATCCCTACGGAAACATAGTTAGATAGTGGCATCCGTCCAGAACTTTCACATAACACCTGACAAACAAGTCCATTAACTGTATATTCCCAACACCTGAATAATTCAATCCTTTTTGCATATTTGAATGAACTTCGAAGTGTTTTTCATGAACATGAAGTGGTCATTGCAAAATGCTGTCGTGAGTAACTCACCTGGTGGCTTTGAGACTAAGATTCCTCAGTGACAGCTGCAGGAGTCTGCGGCTCTCGCTCAAGGTCAGATCCTGCGTCGGAGCGCCATTGATGTAATGTATGATATCCAAGTGTCTCAAACTGCCTTCCGCCGAGGCTACGGATCCTGGGATGATGTCCTTCACGTACAGTACGCCCAACCCACTGTCACTTCCTCCATCGAGAACCAGACCTACAAGAGGCGGCCACACACACCCAGAAAACAAACACTTTAAGCGATCCGGCTGAACAAAACTCTAACACCACCTTCTTTCTTTCTTTCACTTTTTTGTCAGCAAGCTGAAATCCGACACCCTTATCTAGCTTGTTGTTGAACCCCTTGAGCTCATTTTTCCAGTGAAATGCAGGTGGGCTTTGTTTATGCTGATGGATATCTGTGTTTTTGCGTGACCCGGTAAAGCCCCCGTTGACCTCTGACAGTCAGATAACACTAATGCACCACATGAATCGTTCAAACACAGACAAATCTACTTGCCCAGCTGGATTCTGGGTATTTCTGAGAACACCGTTGAGTGGTAAAGAGGATCAGTTACAATATACGTTGATATTTCCATTACCTAAAGGCTCATCGTGACACTGAAACGTGATGTCGGGAAGGAGGTGGGCCTCTATTGGTGGTTTGGGAGGTTCTAGGACACGTCCTACCACCAGGTCCACGACTTTAGGGGCGGCACGCACCAGGTTGACCACCTCGGTGTGATTCATGCCAGACACCTCAGTGTTATTCACCTAAAAACGAGAAAAGAAGAATGCATAACAATGTGTAAAATAAAACTCCTCATTGAAAATGTGACTACAAAACTACAGCCCACATTAAAATGTAATTGCAAGGTGATAGACCTATATTCACAATAGTGTCAATAGTGCTTGTTATAAAAAGAGATAATTTCTTGAACAGAGGCATCATCATTCGTTAGCATTTCGTTTTCTTTGTATAGCACATTAACAAAACATATTGACAATAGGCCTAATAATAATAATAATAATAATAATAATAATAAGAAGAAGAAGAAGAAGAAGAATGACAACACAATAACAAATTATTATTCAATTTATTATTATTAAATAATAAAAATATACAGCTAATAACAGTCTATAATAGGTCCGCACAATCAGTCAACGATGAAAATCAAAAGCTTTATTTCAAACACCAACATAAAGAAACAACTTGTTTAACACTAAATATTGCGCATAAACCAGGCCGTTCAGATTACTTGTTAAAGTGCAATGAAATAGCTTATGTCAGCAGACAATGTACGTATAGGTTTGTGGTTCGTGACTCCTTCACCGGCACCATCACCTTCTCGTGCAAAGTTTACCCGATATTCAACAAAAAAAAAAACTGACATTACGATATTTTGTTTTTCTGCGATATATATTGCAATACGAAAAAGAAAAATTTCACCAGATGACTTGAATAGCTCTATTTGGAAAGAATTAATCATTCTAGAATGTTTGGGGTGATTTGCAGCGGAGTGCATCTGCATAGAAAATAATAAATCACAAGCATAGATAAATACAATAGAACAAAGATACAGATTAAATAAACAGTGCTTAATTTTTTTTCAGCTAAGTCTAGCAGTATTCAGGTACATAAATTCAATAATGAAATGTAAAATAACACTGCATAGACCTCACTGTACAAATTAAATATAATTAATCTTTATTACAGCTACAAAAGTGATCTTGTTGTTTGATATTAATGACACAGACAGCAGCAGGTTTATTAGGCTGCTGTCACTTTAAGACCAAATGCGCA
Source organism: Coreius guichenoti (assembly GCA_039654105.1). Lineage (NCBI taxonomy): Eukaryota > Metazoa > Chordata > Actinopteri > Cypriniformes > Gobionidae > Coreius > Coreius guichenoti. Next base: position 9,591,611 of record CM077183.1, read on the forward strand.
TCTCCAATAGAATGATACGCATCGGTTTTCTTTCTCAATTGTTTGCTTTCACGTAAGCCATAAGCGACTGTTTACAAGGATACTTGCCGTTGCCGAGACATAATTTTGCATGTATGTGTCCGTTCAAGCAAAAATAGATGCAGAAGAGAACGGAATTCGGTATTCACAAGTTTGTTTATGCTGAAACACAATCAGAGAACCGGAGTCTGTCAGATTTATACATAGATTCATCCAAAAACATGAAAGTGGCTGGTGAAACTGTGAGAACTGTTTTTATAGTTACCTATTACACAATGTGTGTTTGGTGTGAATAAAACACAGTGTCAAATTAAGTTTGAAAGTTTATTATGTTGATTAGTATTGGTGCTTCCATTGACATCAGTGTGTATTTTTACAAACTATAACTTTTTTTTTTAGTAATTATGTATATTTAAATGTCTGAAGCATAATAAACAATACGTGGTTGAAAAAATTGAGAAGTTGTGAAACAGACTATAGCAAGTGCATAGAGTCTCTCTCTCTCTCTCACAATAATATTGTGTATCGGCGATCTCACAGTCTGACAATCTGAAAATGGAGAAGATCGCCCAACACAAATCCTTATTTTCATACCATTATCATGCGATCCCCTGGATGCAGGCGGCCGTCTCCTTTAGCAGGGTCCTGGATAATGTCATGGATGTAGCAATTGTCATCCGGCCCTTTGGTGAGGGTGAAACCTAAACTTCCTTTATCAGACTTCACCAGAGAGACCTTCAGCTCCACCTCCTAAAATGACACAAACATTCCTGTTTTAATCTTAGCAGAGAACACATGCAGGAAATTCCATTAGAATTTTTCAAAAGAAGATCATTTCATTGTCATGCTAATAGTCACTTACAGGGATGAACTCCTCCTCCTGGCCGTGTTCTGGTAGACAGAGATTAACAGGGTTTGGCAGTGGTGGAGGAAGAGGGTCTGGACTGGGGCTCAGGATCCCCCTCTCAGGAAGGGCTGGAGAAGATGACAGACCAAGTGCAGAGCTGTCCAAATCACTGGATGAAGATGGCGAACAGGAAGTAGTAGAGGACAGAGACAGGAAATGGTACATTGAGACTATTTGCATAACAATCACACACATTTTTTCGCCATAATAATAATAATAATAATAATAATAATAATAATAATATAGTCATAACATTATACTTTTGAGTTTTTACTTTTTTCAGTTGCAATTATCTGATTTTTTTATTTAAATTAGGATAAATTAGCATTTTTTAAAATTTAATTCAGTATTAATTCATTGAAATACATTACAACAAAAACTAAAATGTGAGGTGCTCTTCCTAAAAGTGGACATATTTTTACATGGTTATTGAATTTATTTATATTCTTATTTATTTTCTTCATTAATATAATTAAGTTACATAAAAATAAAATGCTTTATGAGATCGACATTGAAACTAAGAAACAAAAAGTTGAAAACTGATGCTACATTAAGAATAGAATTTAAAAAATTTAAATAAAATAAAATGCTATGAGAACATTGAAACCAACAAACCAAAAATAAATCATGAAAAAAACTTATATTAAACTAAAAATAAATAAATTGAATCAAAATAAAAATATAATAAAATTCTTTGAGATAGACACGGAAACTAATAAACAAAAAAATTAAAAAATAATATAAAAGAAAAAAGAAAATAAAAGACAAAAACCCTGACAAAACTAGCATTTGTCATCAGACTAAACATAACTAAAAAGACATCGACCTGTTCCTGTTATTTAATTCTTTTCATTTCTGCTCGAAGAGATTGCCACAGAAATTTTCAGTCAAAACAAGCCACGTCATTTTTCCTGCAGATGCATTCAGCAGTGCAAACAAGCACTTCACTGCTGCTGGCTGCCGTGTTGTATAACACTTACAGAGTCACATGACATAGGCTGAGCAAAACACACCCACAGGAGAGAATTAGCGCGTCACACCTGAACTCTGTAACCTGTGCCCAATTATATGATACAACCAAGTCAGCTTATGTAAGAACGCTGGGGCTGCGTCCTATACCCTTAAATAGGGCACTATTTGAGGGGACAGCCATTTGTAGTGGTGTCCGAAACCAGAGTGGACGTTAGTGCACTCATTCAATCCAATAATGCACCGCAATAACAAGTGTACAACTGATGCACCCTCAAAGGCTGGAGAATAATGCACTGTGAGGGACGTGCCAAATGAATTCCCAATGAAAATTAAGATAAAATATATTTAAGATGAACATTTATATTACTTTAATTCATCAAAATAAGTTAAGCTATTTTCAACTTTTTTTTTATAAGTTATACAAGATTACAATCATTTTTGTAAGTCAGTTTAATTTAATTTAAGTTGAAATGACTTATACAGCCAAGCTGATTGTACTTAATTTAAGGCATTAACTTTTTTTTTTTTTACTGTGTAGCAAGCACATATATTTGCAAAACACAATATTTTAGGCTTTAAGAGTACATTTCTGACCTTCTGTTGACCTCCGGTCTAGACATGGATTGTCTGGGTGAGTAATATGCAGATCGTACGGTGTCGTCCATATTGGCTTCATATGGGAGTCTTTCCATGGGGGTTTGATAGACACTTCGGTCCCAGGATTGACTGTCCTGCTCTAGGTTTGCGGGGCTGAAGGCCTCCATCTCGTCATTGTCCGTGCTGTCACTGTAACTGTCCCTGCGACTGGGCGACTTCATCAGCAACCTCTCCAGTGCCTCTTCCACAGGGCCCACCGACCGCTGGTGCGCCGCCTGAGGGGGGGAGCTCGTCTTGGGATCAGGCTGGGGCTTGGGACGAGGTTCCTTTCGTGGAGAAGGCACGGGAGTCTGCGGAGCGTGAATTTTAGTTTTTATTTTAAAGATGTGAAATAGTCAAAACTAGGTAGTAATAGCTGAATCAGTATAGAACTACTAAAGCTGCTAAAAAATAAAAATTAGGCAGGCCACTGGAGAGTTACTGAGGTCACAATAAGACTCAATAAAATAAATAAAATACTAATACACCGCGTTCCGAATTATTATGCAAATGATATTTTTCTCTGATTTTCATAATTAGTCAATGCAAATGACAATCAGTATAATTTTCAAGTCATCAACCATTAGGGTATAATTCAAATTTTATTGAACAAACTTCCTAATGATAGCAGTATTTATTTAAAAAATAAAAAACTGAAAATGCACTGTTCCAAATTATCATGCACAACAGAGTTAAAACATTTTATAGGTTGTAAAGAACTGAAAACGGGCATTTGCTGAATTTGCAGCATTAGGTGGTCATATTTACTGAAATCAAAAGCTATTTCAATCAAAAACATCCAAACAGGGCAAGTTACATCTTAACATAGGACCCCTTCTTTAATATCACCTTCACAGTTCTTGCATCCATTGAACTTGTGAGTTTTTGGAGAGTTTCTGCTTGAATTTGTTTGCAGGATGTCAGAATAGCCTCCCAGAGCTGCTGTTTTGATGCAAACTGCCTCCCACCCTCATAGATCTTTTGCTTGAGGATGCTCCAAAGGTTCTCAATAGGGTTGAGGTCAGGGGAGGATGGTGGCTACACCATGAGTTTCTCATCTTTTATGCCCATAGCAGCCAATGACACAGAGGTATTCTTTGCAGCATGAGATGGTGCATTGTAATGCATGAAGATGATTTTGCTACGGAAGGCACGGTTCTTCTTTTTGTACCATGGAAGAAAGTGGTCAGTCAGAAACTCTACATACTTTGCCGAGGTCATTTCACACCTTCAGGGACCCTAAAGGGGCCTACCAGCTCTCTCCCCATGATTTCAGCCCAAAACATGACTCCGCCCACCTCCTTGTTGACGTCGCAGCCTTGTTGGGACATGGTGGCCATCCACTACTCCATCCATCTGGACCATCCAGGGTTGCACGACACTCATCAGTAAACAAGACTGGTTGAAAATTAGTCTTCATGTACGTCTGTGCCCACTGCAACCGTTTCTGCTTGTGAGCATTGGTTAGGGGTGGCCGAATAGTAGGTTTATGCACAACTGCAAGCCTCTGGAGGATCCTACACCTTGAGGTTCGTGGGACTCCAGAGGCACCAGCAGCTTCAAATACCTGTTTGCTGCTTTGTAATGCCATTTCAGCAGCTGCTTTCTTAATCCAATGAATTTGTCTGGCAGAAACCTTCCTCATTCTGCCTTTATCTGCACGAACCCGTCTGTGCTCTGAATCAGCCACAAATCTCTTCACAGTACGATGATCACGCTTAAGTTTTCGTGAAATATCTAAATGTTTTCATACCTTGTCCAAGGCATTGCACTATTTGATGCTTTTCGGCAGCAGAGAGATCCTTTTTCTTTCCCATATTGCTTGAAACCTGTGGCCTGCTTAATAATGTGGAACATCCTTCTTAAGTAATTTTTCTTTAATTGGGCTCATCTGGCAAACTAATTGTCTGAGATTCATTTCAGTGATCCAAAGAGCCCTGAGACACAATACCATCCATGAGCTTAATTGAATTTTTTTTTTTAAATGTTTATGACACTTACATCCAATTTGCATAATAATTTGGAACGTGGTGTAAAATAAATAAGTAATAATAAAATAAAATTAAAACAAAATGAGACACTCAAAATAAAATAAGACAAAAGATGCAAAATTAAAACAAAATTAAATAAGACTCAAAATAAAAAAAAGGCACAAATTAAATCTCAAAACTCAGTAAAACTCAAAATAAAACTAAATACTTAAAATGAAATACTTATAAGAAAAGAAAATTAAACCCTAACCCTAAATACTCAAACAAAACAAAAAAATTTAACGTAAAATAAAATAAAAATTAGACAATAAAATAAGATCAAATAAAAAGCACAATAAGATACTACTTTAATTTACAGAGAGTTACATCATGTCCCTTCCTGAAATTCTTGAGCACATACATACATTACATACAGTGGGGAGAACAAGAATTTGATACACTGCCGATTTTGCAGGTTTGCCCACTTACAAAGCATGTAGAAGTCTGTAATTTTTATCATAGGTACTCTTCAACTGTGAGTGACGGAATCTAAAATAAAAATCCAGAAAATCACATTGTATGAATTTTAAATCATTAATTTGCATTTTATTGCATGACATAAGTATTTGATACATCAGAAAAGCAGAACTTAATATTTGGTACAGAAACCTTTGTTTGCAATTACAGAGATCATACGTTTCCTGTAGTTCTTGACCAGGTTTGCACACACTGCAGCAGGGAACGACCCATCTTCAATGCTCTTACTGAGGGAAGGAGGTTGTTGGCCAAGATCTCGCGATACATGGCCCCATCCATCCTCCCCTCAATACGGTGCAGTCGTCCTGTCCCCTTTGCAGAAAAGCATCCCCAAAGAATGTTGTTTCCACCTCCATGCTTCACGGTTGGGATGGTGTTCTTGGGGTTGTACTCATCCTTCTTCCTCCAAACACGGCGAGTGGAGTTTAGACCAAAAAGCTCTATTTTTGTCTCATCAGACCACATGACCTTCTCCCATTCCTCTTCTGGATCATCCAGATGGTCATTGGCAAACTTCAGACGGGCCTGGACATGCGCTGGCTTGAGCAGGGGGACCTTGCGTGCGCTGCATATTAATCCATGACGGCGTAGTGTGTTACTAATGGTTTTCTTTGAGACTGTGGTCCCAGCTCTCTTCAGGTCATTGACCAGGTCCTGCCGTGTAGTTCTGGGCTGATCCCTCACCTTCCTCATGATCATTGATGCCCCATGAGGTGAGATCTTGCATGGTGCCCCAGACCGAGGGAGATTGACCATCATCTTGAACTTCTTCCATTTTCTAATAATTGCGCCAACAGTTGTTGCCTTCTCACCAAGCTGCTTGCCTATTGTCCTGTAGCCCATCCCAGCCTTGTGCAGGTCTACAATTTTATCCCTGATGTCCTTACACAGCTCTCTGGTCTTGGCCATTGTGGCGAGGTTGGAGTCTGTTTGATTGAGTGTGTGGACAGGTGTCTTTTATACAGGTAACGAGTTCAAACAGGTGCAGTTAATACAGGTAATGAGTGGAGAACAGGAGGGCTTCTTAAAGAAAAACTAACAGGTCTGTGAGAGCCAGAATTCTTACTGGTTGGTAGGTGATCAAATACTTATGTCATGCAATAAAATGCAAATTAATTACTTAAAAATCATACAATGTGATTTTCTGGATTTTTGTTTTAGATTCCGTCACTCACAGTTGAAGTGATAAAAATTACAGACCTCTACATGCTTTGTAAGTAGGAAAACCTGCAAAATCGGCAGTGTATCAAATACTTGTTCTCCCCACTGTACATACATACATACATACATACATACATACATACATACATACATACATACATACATACATACATACATACATACATACATACATACATACATACATACATACATGCCTGGACCACAAAACCAGTCATAAGGGTAAATTTTTTGAGATTTATGTATAATTTGAGAATATTGTATAATGTATACATCATCTGAAAGCTGAATGAATAAGCTTTCCATTGATGTATGGTTTGTTAGGACAATATATGACAATATTTGGCCGAGATACAACTATTTGAAAATATGAAATCTGAGGGTGCAAAAAAATCTAAATATTGAGAAAATCACCTTTAAAGTTGTCAAAATGAAGTCCTTAGCAATGCATATTACTACTAATAATACACTGTTGATATATTTACAGAAGGAAATTTACAAAATATCTTCATGGAACATGATCTTTACTTAATATCCTAATGGTTTTTGGCAAAAGAAAAATTGATAATTTTGACCCATACAATGTATTGTTGGCTATTGCCACGAATATACCTGTGCAACTTATGACTGGTTTTGTGGTCCAGGGTCACATTTATGTATATTCCTTTAGGTAATGGAACATGATGCAGACACGTAAATTAAGATCAGTGAGATGAAAACTAAAAGTCTTACTGCAGTGGCAGGGTCCATCTCAGGTAAGACCCCTGGTTCAGGTCTACACAAGTGAAGGGTCACTTCCTGTCCTGTCCCCCTCAGAGCAGAGATCACCTCCTGACAAAGAGCAATGGAAAAGATAAAAATGTTTGTTTGGTATTTGTATTGTATTTACTTTTGTTAGTATTTTGTTTTAAATTATATTTTTAAATCCTCACAGACTGAAGCAGTTTACTGACTAAAGGGTTTACGTACATGTTGTGAAAGTCCTTTGAGTGGCGTCTGATTGACACGTAGAATGACGTCGCCCACTTCGATGCAGCCACTCTCAGCTGCTGGTTGCCCTGGAAACAGCTTCTTGACCCGGACCATGCTGGAGCCCGAGGGCTCTCCGGGAACATTCTCCTCCCGGCTGAAACTGAATCCCAGACCGGACGTGTTCTTCAGCAACCCCACCTCAAACGTGTTATCTAGAGCGGTAAATATGAACGAGGACACTTCATATCCACAACCTTTGGGTAACCAGCCCACATGTTTAACCTCTACCTCTAGCACATTTTCATATGCTCATAAGCAAGTGTGTCAATTCCACCTCATACCTGGAGTAATGAAGTTGTATTCTGCTTTCTTCTGTGGTGGTACCTCCTCCACTGCTGCTTTTTGAGGTTCAGAAGTTCCTTGAGGGGTCAGAGGGGCATGAACGCTGTTTTCTGGGGGCAGACCTTTCTCCATCAACAGATGCACCACCTAGACAATGGGAATACATTTTAAAAACACAGTTAAACTTTCAGAGAAGAGAACTCCTCTAGGGGGTGCAGTTCAGCATCCAGCATTCTCACCTGCCCAGTATCTCTCAACATCTCTACTGCCTGTTTGTGAGTCGCTCCTTCAAGGCTCTTCCCGTTCACAGCCACAACACGATCCCCTGTAGGACAAAGAATCAACACACAGGCTTACTAACAGTCTTGTAACGTTGGAAATCTCTTGAAGAAACATACAGTTCATCTTTTACCCCACAAAATATTAAATCATTACTATATTATATATTTATTTTATTATATTATATATTTATTATATTTTCTGTAAATAGAAAATGCATTCTCCAAAACGCTTGTCCTATGTAGGGTCATGGTATATTGGTATATTATATTATATTATATTATATGTCATATTATATGTAGTAATATATTATATTATTTTTTGTAAACAGAAAATGCATTCTCCAGAATGCTTGTCCTATGTAGGGTCATTATTGTATTGTATTGTATTGTATTGTATTGTATTGTATTGTATGTGCTGTCAAACGATTAATCGCGATTAATCGCATCCAAAAGAAAAGTTTGTTCACATAATATATGTGTGTACTGTGTATAAATATCTATATATAAATACACAGACATGCATGTATATATTTAAGATTTTTTTTTATATTTATATAGAAAATATTATAAATTATATAAATACATATATACAGTATATAAATGCAAATATTTCATATATATACATATAAATATACATGATAATTATACACAGTACACACACATATAATGTAAACAAACTTTTATTGTGGATGCAATTAATCACGATTAATAGTTTGACAGCCCTAATTATATTATATTATATTATATTATATTATATTATATTATATTATATTATATTATATTATATTATATTGACACCATACAGATTTCTTTAGCATTGTGATATTTCTGTAAAATGTAACAGTAATGAAAATAATTTTGTTTGGACACAATGCTTTTTTTTTTTTTTAATAAAATCTGCATAAATTAAATTCAGTACAAAAAGTCCTAACATGACAACTGTCTTTAATAAATCCTTATTATTCCAATATACACTAATGTTCAAAAGTTTGGGGTTGGTAAGATTTTTTTTGTTTGTTTTTATGTAATAAGTCTCTTTCAAGGCTGCATTTATTTGATTCAATAAAATACAGTAAAAACAGTAATACTGTGAAATATTACAAATTACAATAGTACAAATATTACCATTTAAAACAGCTGTTTTCTATTTGAATACATTTAAAAAAACGAATGTATTCTTGTGATATCAAAGCTAAATTTTCATTCAATATTTTGTAGCATTATAAATGTCTTTACTATCACATTTGATCAATTTAATGCATCCTAGCTAAATAAAAGTATTAATTTCTTTAAAAAAAAAAAAAAATCTTTCAACGATAGTGTATTATTTTTTCATAAAAAAAAAAAAAATCATTTTTTACCTTTCTTTATCCTCCCATCCAGCTCAGCTGCTCCTTTAGGAATGACTGCTTTGACGTATATCCCTCCATGCCTCACTGTTGTGTTTGATCCACCCTGAGACAGAAAACCATGTTAATATAGCCATACACAAAGGCATCATGGGAAAAAGTGCCTATGCTCTGTTTTCATCAATTGGACATGATCATTTTCTATTTTCTAGATATACCCATCCTTACAATCATAAAGCAAACCACCTGATTTCTTGAGTTGATGATTCATGAATTTCATTGCAGTATTTTGAAACACTGACTTTTTAAAAAAAAAATCATTTAAATCATAAAAAGTCTACATAACAAAAGCAGCATGCTGTAAAAAGCATCACTGTAAAAATCACACCATAGACAAGCAAATGCAAATCCATGCAGGCATTAGTGCTTCTCCATCATAAACACAATACAGCTGAAAATGTGGCATGTACTCTTGGCTGTGCGTGTTTCTGCACTTTGCTGTACCTACTGTTTTTCGGTTTTACCGTTTGTGAAGGAGCCAATTCAAATGCCTGTAAAAATCTGCATGCAAAGAGCCAAATCTACTTTCCCAAAACTGAAGCCAAGCGAGGAGCTTCAAAAAGGAGCGAGGGCTAAGGGTACAAAAACAACACCACACACACACAAAAAGTAAGTAAAAGGGAAACAAAGGAGAAAAAAAAGAGAGAGCGGAAACCTTTCCAAACAGTACCGTGACACTAATGCCCAGACTGCTGTCTATTTTAGACAGCTCAATGTCAAATAGATCTCCAGGCTGGAGGCTATTGACTTCTGGGCTACTAGCACTTAAAGTCTCCGTGACGATGTTGGGAGAAACCCCCTGTAAACAGAGAAGAGCTGGGTAAATACAAGGCCGTGCACAGCCGTATACATGCAAAGGTCAGAGGTTAATGGTGTTGACATGCACAACTGCATTGCATTTACATTCAGAAATGCAACTGGTCAGAAAGAGAGTGAGGGACGGTCACAAGCAGTTAGAACGTTTTTATTGACATTTCACATATTTGCGTGGCTCTGAAGTGTATTAAACCAAAATTGTGATATTAGCTTTTAAAGGAATAATTCAACAAAAAAATGAAAATGCTGTCATCACTTACTCACCCTCAAGTTGTTGCCAACCTGTATGAGTTTCATTCTTCTGCTAAACACAAAAGAAGATATTTTGAAGACAGGTGACGGTAGCCACTGACTTCCATAGTAGGAAAAAATAATGGTGTCCCACAACTGTTTGGTTACTGACATTCTTTAAAATATCATCTTTTGTGTTCAGCAGAAGAAAGAAACTCATACAGGTTTGGAACAACTTGAGGGTGATTAGATGACATATTTTTCATTTTTTGGGTGAACTTTCCCTTTAAGGGAACTGATATATCTGAATATCAATATGTGAAACACTGTGTACTGCGGCGCGTTAAAAACTGGCCGACCAATGAGATTGCCGCTTTTGTTCACGTGCCTGGAGCTGCTAAAGTTACAGTAAAACATGACTTGGTGGCACTCAAGCACAAAACGGTCTTGCAGAGCACACATTGACACCTAAGAAAAGACGAAGAAGAGGAAATAAGTAGATGAAGAAGATTCAACGAGGAAAGATGAATGTAGAGCTGCTGGTCTCTTTGGTGTCTGAAGACAAAAGAACTATGACAAACGCTGCAGTGACTACAAAAATCTCAATAAGAGGGAGTTGTTATGGAGAGGAATTGCAGATCAAATAGGATTCGAGGATTCGATCTGCAATCAAATCAAAAGCGCCATCTACTGTCAGGGAGTGAAATTGCACTCGGCGCATCCCCAGTGAAAATCACAAGGGTATGAACACAAAGACATGTCGAAAAACATCTCGAAAAACGCTGGCGATAAGCGAGCGATAATTGTCCTGGTGTGCACGAGGCTTTACTTGAGCAGCAATTTTTTGCATATGATTTCTGAAGGATCATGTGACACTGAAGACTGATGCTGAAAATAATAATGTTAATAATAATGATGCTGAAAATTCAGCTTTTTTCATCATGTGAATAAATTACATTTTTAAATATATTCAAAAGAATAATCTTATTTTAAATTGTAATAATTTTACACAATATTACTCTTTTTACTGTATTTTTGATCAAATAAATCCAGCCTTGGTGAGCAAAAGAGAGAAAATCTTGCTGACCCAAAACTTAAGTACCTCCTTCATTGCATTAAATTTGGTACCATCTCTAACCCTAGAACGACCAATAGTTTTAGGGGCGTTTTCCTTAGCAAGTGCCACTAAACATGTTGTTTAACATGTTGCATTGATTTAAACCTGTCAATCGGACATGGTTAGGACATGGTGTAAATGTGAAATATGTTTGAAAATCTCAAATTGTGTTCTGCATTTGATTAAGTGAAAATCCGCTGGCATGTAGGGAACTCCAAGGAGGGATACAATGAGCGAGTGAGAACGGTACTATTATTTAAAAAAAAAGCAATTTAATATCTTTCATGAGGTTTAAACACTGAAGTAACATCTTAAAAAGCACACGTCAAAGTTCATATCAAACAGATGCTGACTAGATACTCTAAACGAAACCTTGAGGTCAGTCAAAGTTCATTCAAATCACTACAGAGACTGATTCTACCTTTTTAGTCTTTTGTTTCTCTTGGCTACTTGAGTATGTGTCTTCATCCATGTCGGAATCGCCTCTGTCTGAGTATTCCAGCTCTTTAGGAACATCTGGCACTTTGGGTTTTCTGGTTTTAGGGGGCAATGCTGGTGGAGTAGCTTCAACAGAGGGTTTACTGTCAGCTGTCAGTGACTGCGCTGCCACGGGACCCTCGGTGGGAATGTTGCGATGTAATCCATTGAGATTTGTTTGCAGGAGGCCGGCGCTCTCTGTCCTGGAGTCCTGCGAACTGACGCTGCCCTGTCGAACGGACTGAGGCGCAGACGTTTGGCTGGAGGTAAGAGGAGGGCTGGGGGAGCGTGTATGATCTTCAGAGGAAGAATCGACATCTACTTCCTGATTTTGAGCGGCTGGTTTATAGTGATGGATTCCTGAAGGAGAGTCTAACAGAAGGGAAAAAGAGGCTTGTTTATGGTATTGTCATCTAAAAACCTTCAGAAAAGCCTTTTCTCAGAAAGATTCTGATGAAATGCTACAGCATATTAGTTCCTACAAAATTGCCACATGCATCCATTACCTGGAAACAGTCTCTCTTTAGGTTGAGAGACCACCAATGTGACATCATCAGGGGTGCTCTGCAGAATCTCCACCACAGAGTCATGTGATAGGTTTTCCAGACTGACATCATTCACGCTCAACAGCCTGTCACCTGCAGGAAAAGGCAAAAATGTGGAGTTAACCTTACACTGAACAAATTAAAATGTTTAAAGTGATCTGGAACAGGATTATTATAGTTAACTAAAACCATTAAAACTTTAATTGAAACAAAATAAACATTAACTGACATAAAATCAAATTGAGAAAAAAAAAAAAAAAAAAAAAAAAAATCAGTTAGTTTCTCATTTGGTTTAACTTGATGTACTAAAACTAAAATTGAAATAAAAATGTATAAAAATAATAAAAATGACAAAAACAATGAAAATGGAAAATATAAAAATAATATTTTAATAAATATATAATATAATAAATAATAATAATAAAATTAAAATATTAATAAAAACTATAATAGTATCCAAATAATACTAAAATAACACTGCTCTGGATACGTTTAGTGAGTTATTGAATCATTTAGATCACTCTGAATGATTCCAGGATGTTCTGAACATTTCCATAGTCAGGATTCTAGAATAATTCACAGAGTTATGAAACTGTTTCAAAGATTCAAGATTTGTTCAAAGTCTTCTGGAATCCTTCAATGTAATTTGGGCCCTTCAAAAGTGTTCTAGGTGCCGTTAAAAAAATTCTAGAATTATTTAAAGTGCTGTAGAATCATTTAAAGTATATGAAATTGGGAGTTCTATTTAAAATTATATTGAATTTCTATTGAATTCTATTGAACAATTCCATTTAATTGTTTAAAGTGTTCTGTAATCATTCAAAAACTTCTAGAACCAGTTCAAAGTGTTCTTTGGATTCGGAATTGTTCAAAGGATTCTGCAACCACTCAAAGCATTCCATACATTTAAAGCATTCTAGAATCATTTAAAAGTATTCTACAATTATTCCAAGTATTCAATGATCTTTTAAAACATACTAGAATAACTTAAAGCATACTAAATAGGGAGTTAACAACCTTACAGTGAACATTCTAGAATCGTTCAAAGTTATCTAATCCCTTTAAGTGTTCTGGAAACTTTAAGAAATCGTTCAAGGCATTTTGGAAACACTCAAAGCATTCTATTAAAGCATTCTAGAATTATTTAAAGCATTCAACGATCATTTACAGCAGTGGTTCAACCTTTTTGATTCGTAGGCCTCCTGTTATTCAACACAATATGCAAAGGCTCCCCAGTATATAGAAAATATATTTTGTTTTCTGCTGTAATTATGACAAAGCTGCTTGTTTTAAAGCTTCTTTATTAACAGAAACTTGAAATATTAAAATTAATTGACCATGACTCATTTTTTTGATTCCATAAGTTTAACACTAGAACCGCCACGGGGTAAAATTTACCCATGGCTGTTTTTCAAATGTACATAACAGATTTTCAATATAATCTCCCAGTCATTGACTTTTACTAAAATTGTGTTATTTACAATCCCCTTTTGTTAAAAAATGTTTAGATAAAACCAGATTAAAAAACAGGGCATTTATACCCCTATATAATTCCTTTATTTCCGTGCTGTGTTTGAGCAACGTGTAGGCTTACTGTAAACAGTCACACAACACACGTTTAAATTAAGATGTTTTAGCATACTCATAAACGTTCAAACTTTGCATTAATTATACATTTTTTTGCAATTTTGTATTGTGTATTGTTTGCTACTGTGTTGCTATTTATTCAAGTCTGTCCGTTTCCTAAAACATCCGATCTATGATGTAATGAATAAAAATGTTTTATGATTACCCCAAGTTTATTGGTGTTGTTCTCTTATTCAAATTATAATGATACAACTAAACAAATTAATAATTCATTAGGTGAAACTGTGCGCTTGAATTTGTCGTTGCATCATACATCCTGTGCAGTGCAGTGAATTATTATTGCTCTTTATTGTCTATTTAGGGTATTTTAGCAATTTAAATAACATGGGTTATCTTAATATGTGATTAAATGACATTTTATTATAATATTACACCACCTAAATATGCATTTATTTCCTTCTAATTCTCGTTGTCATTGCAGGCTGGTTTAGCCTATATTCACTAAAAAGTGATTCATGTAGCCTGGCTCAAGTTGATGACTAAAAATAATAATTTCATGACTCTAGACATTACTTTGTAAAGACAGTGGCATAATACAGTGACAATGTGTTTTTTAGCTAATCATGTGTATGAGTAAATTTTACCCGCTGGCGGTTTTAGGTATACAACGACCCCTGACGATTCTAGTGTTAAAGAATTTTTTTAGAATTTTAATTTAGATTAGAGTTAGATTGTTTTAATATATGAATTATAATTGATTAATTTAAATACTTGTAAGTCATTCTGCGGCCCCCTGGTTGAGAATCACTGATTTAAAGCATGCTAAAAAATCAGTTAAAAGTATACTATAATGGTTAAATCTTTCAAGGGTTTTGTGGAATAAGATTCTATGAATTCTGTAAATTTCTTGACTAAAATGTGATGCTTTCAATCAGAAAATTCAAACTACTTATAAACATAGACACAAGATCACTCCTCTCCTCTTTATACCTGGTTTCAGACAGCCGTTGATATCTGCAGGTCCACCCGGTGTGATGGAGCTGATGAGGGTGCCCAGGTCCTGACGGCCAGAATTCTCTCCGCCTACGACCTGAAAGCCTGGTGAGCAACACAAACACACACTTCATTCTACTATGTCTCACAAACTACAAAAAGACAAATGTCCAAAGATTCAAATATCTTATTGAGACCTTCACTTGTGTATATGCTAAATGTATTTCTCTTATCAGTGATGGACAACCTCTCATTCAGGCTGAATCCTGATAAGATATTTCAGTACAAGTCAGCATCTGAGGTGGATGTAAAACAGCACACTCTCTCCTGGAGTGGGATTCATAAATCACCGTGTGAGCGGTGAGGACTGCCAGAACTCTGGACTCTTATCACACTATAGTCGTGTGTGTGTGTGCGCGCGCGTGTGTGTGTGCGTGTGTGTCCTGATAATCTGCCAATTTAGCAGCATTTTTGCGTCAAAGGAGCTCCATTCTGACTGGGTGTGTGAGCCCCTCTCACTCACCCAGTCCATACTTGACGTCTTTCTTCAGATTTACGGTCTGTATCTCTCGCTCTGGGGAGGGTAAAGCATGCACCTTCTTCTTCAGGGAGTCTGTGGGTGGGAAGAGGGGGGAGAGGTTTAGGTTTTAAACACACTTTGAGAACTAACAACCAGTGTTATTAAGGTTAATTTAGACCCATTCACAAATTTATATCTAAATTAAACAAAACATTTTATATGTAAACAACATACACTATATGGTCAAAAGTATTGTGACACCCCTCCAAATCATTGAATTCAGGAGTTCCAATCACTTCCATCGCCACAGGTGTACAAAATCAAGCACCTAGGCATGCAGACTGATTCTACAAACATTTGTGAAAGAATGGGTCGCTCTCAGGAGCTCATTGAATTCAAGCGTTGTACCGTGATAGGTTGCCACCTGTGCAATAAGTCCATTCGGGAAATTTCCTCACTACTAAATATTCCACAGTCAACTGTTAGTGGTATTATAACAAAGTGGAAGCAATTTGAAACAACAGCAACTCAGCCACAAAGTGGTAGGCCATGTAAAAATCACAGAGCGGGGTCAGCGCATGCTGAGGCGCACAGTGTGCAGAAGTCGCCAACTTTCTGCAGAGTCAATAGCTACAGACCTCCAAACTTTGTGTGGCCTTCAGATTAGAACAGTGCGTAGAGAGCTTCATGGAATGGGTTTCCATAGCCGAGCCTGGAAGCCTTACAGCCAAGCCTTACATCACCAAGTGCAATGCAAAGCGTCGGATGCAGTGGTGTAAAGCACGACGCCACTGGACTCTAGAGCAGTGGAGACGTGTTCTCTGGAGTGACGAATCACACTTCTCTGTCTGGCAATCCGATGGACGAGTCTGGATTTGATGGTTGCCAGGAGAACGGTACTTGCCTGACTGCATTGTGCCAAGTGTAAAGTTTGGTGGAGGGGGGATTATGGTGTGGGGTTGTTTTTCAGGGGTTGGGCTTGGCCCCTTAGTTTCAGTGAAAGGAACTCTTAATGCTTCAGTATACCAAGACATTTTGGACAATTTCATGCTCCCAACTTTGTGGGAACAGTTTGGGGACGGGCCCTTCCTGTTCCAACATGACTGTGCACCAGTGCACAAAGCAAGGTCCATAAAGACATGGATGAACGAGTTTGGTGTGGAGGAATTTGACTGGCCTGGACAGAGTCCTGACCTCAAACCGATAGAACACCTTTGGTGTTAGAGCGGAGACTGCGAGCCAGGCCTTCTCGTCCAACATCAGGGCGTGACCTCACAAATGTGCTTCTAGAAGAATGGTCAAAAATTCCCATAAACACACTCCTAAACCTTGTGGAAAGCCTTCCCAGAAGAGTTGAAGCTGTTAAAGCTGCAAAGGGTGGGCCAACTCCATATTAAACCCTATGGACTAAGAATGGGATGTCATTAAAGTTCATGTGCATGTAAAGGCAGGCGTCCCAAAACTTTTGGCAATATAGTGTATATATAAAATTGAGCATCCCATGGTTACACTTTAGATTAGGGTCCAATTCTCACTATTAACTATTAACAACAACTTTTGCCTCAAACTCCTAATTACTGCTTATTAATAGTTAGTAAGGTAGTTGTTAAGTTTATGTATTGGGTAGGATTAAGGGATGTAGAATATGGTCATATAGAATAAGGCATTAATATAGCAACACAGCTAAAAGTTTCCTAATATATTTGACAATTTATTAAAAGTTGCCTACATTTACCTGTTGATGCCTTCACAAGCACCCGTAAAATCTGTGTTTGAGTTGAGTCAGGCGCAACGCACGAAAGGGGCATTTTGCTAAATATGCTGTATTTTTTCCACTAATTAATTCCACTAGGTGGCACTAATGTCGCAGAAACTACATGCTTCACCTTTAAACGGTACAGTGCATTCGGCATCACTCAGAGATGACAAATAAGAAACACCATGGCAGGCGTCAATTTAAATGTATGCCAGAAGTGTTTTTTTTATTAAGAATTAAAAATAAGTATAATATAATAAATATTAGTAGCCTATTATAAATAAAATATAAGTAAAATATAATTAGAATAAATATAAGTATAATAAAAATATAAGAATTCTTTTAAAAAGTAAGTTGAAAATGCAAATTGATGACTTCAACAAACGCATAGACTATCGATTAACAGCCTCGGATAGTTACAGTAGGGCTAAAATAAATTTCCTTATGGAGAAAATAAAATACTATGAAAAAAAATAGTTTCAGTTATGACTTTTTTCACTTGATTTAGTCTAGTTAGTTTTGTATCAAACACAATGTGATTTTCGTTGATTGAGATCTGGCAGCAACAGCACATTTTTCCTCTTGGGCGAGTGATTTGTCGACAGCTTTCATTGCTCGTGAAATCCTCTATATGCCAGCAAACCAATGAGAACGCGGGACAATGACGACGATACATAACAGAGCGTAGACGCCAAAGCTGCTGTGGATCCGTTTACCCAAAACCTTCCGTAATTAGCAGATTTAAAGAAAATTACCGTCGTTTGGCAAATAAATAAATGACAGGCATTTACATACGCATTACCAACATTATATCATGTAAGCTTTATGGTACACCTCAAACAAGGGAATTTATAGTAATTTATAGTGTTAATATTAATCAGCGAGTCCACGAATGGCTTGGGTATGCAGAGAATTCGCAGTTTATATGAACCGCGCGCCCCTGATATTTTATATACACGCTTGCTCATTGTGTCTGTGTGGGTATAAAACATATCAAACGCATGCACAGCTTTCCAAACAGTCTTTGTGCTAAGGGACAACATTATATTTGGCCCAACTCTGATGTGCTATACTAACAGCCGTGGCCAGCAACTCATACTCGAGCATGAGGGAGATTAACCCACACCACGGCCGTATATCAGAGCTGCTAAAAACATGCAGCTTAGCGAAGCAGAATCCATCTGAGCCAGAGAAAGACAGCAATGAAACTTGAGCCAAGTGTGTGCAAGAGAGAAAAGTGCATTAGAAAAGACCAACTTTCAGGACTTACTAAATATGACCATTGAAAAGAAACAGATGACAGGCAGAAAAAAAAATAAAAAAAATGTACATAGAGCTGTGCTGTGCTCCACAAAGCCCAAACGAAACAGATGATATACCGTACCAGTGATTCCTATGGAGGAGGCAGGAGTAGAGGGCACTCCAGAGCTGTGCATGCTCACACCTGAGGAACATTAAAAACAGGTCAAAGTACATAATTCAAATACATAATAAACCATCACAACTACATAATAATTAAATACATGTATAAAAGGGGATCTCAAGTCTGATAGCCTGACTGTTCATTCCTTGTGTCATTTTCAAAATCAAACAATATTGTTAATGCATTTTTTTAATTACATTTGTTTTTTTTAAATACATGAATGTACTCTTAAAGGGATAGATCATTTACCCACCCTCAAGTTGTTCCAAACCTGTATGAATTTCTTTCTTCTGCTGAACACAAAGGAAGATATTTGGAAGAATGTTTGTAACCAAGCAGATCTCCATTGACTACCATAGTATTTTTTCCCCACTATGGTAGTCAGTGGGGGCCGAGATCTGCTTGGTTACAAACATTCTTCCAAATATCTTCCTTTGTGTTCAGCAGAAGAAAGAAATTCATACAGGTTTGGAACAACTTGAGGGTGGGTAAATGATGACAGAATTTTCATTTTTGGGTGAACTATCCCTTTAAATGTTGTCAATTTTAGCCATTTTGTGTTTCATTTGCTATTTTTATATTTTATAAAATTATAGTTTGACTCTAATTGCATGAAATGAATTTCATATTAAATGCCTCAAAATATACACTACCGTTCAAAAGTTTAGGGTCAGTAAGATTGTTTTTTTTTTTTTTTAAATTAATACTTTTATTCAGAAACATTAATAATGTTGCAAAATATTTTTATTTCTAATAAATACTGTCCTTTTACACTTTCTATTCAAACAATCCTGAAAGAAAATGTGTCTCAGTTTCCACAAAAATATTAAGCAGCACAACTGTTTTCAACATTGATAATAATTAGAAATATTTCTTGAGCAGCAAATCATCATATTAGAATGATTTCTGAAGGATCATGTGACACTGAAGACTGGAGTAATGATGCTGAACATTCAGCTTTGCACCACAGGAATACATTACATTTTACAATATATTCAAATAGCGCCTTTGTTATTTTATATTTTATAATAGTTATTTTATTAATTGTGATAATATTTTATACTATTACTGTTTTTACTGTATTTTTGGTGAGCATAAGAGAATTCTTTCAAAAACAAAGCCAAAAAAAACATAACGTAATGTACTAACCCAAATCTTTTAAACAGTAGTGTAGCTACAAAACAGCATCACAGTAATACTTATTATTTATTATTACTATTAATAAAATAAAGTCTTCATTGAAGATTGGTGTCTCATATTGGCATTTTAAAATAATAATAATGATTTTATCATGGTTAAAGATAACACAAAACACTGGGAATTGATTGGATCGTGGTGTTACATGCCATAACGGAGAGGTTGTTGAGCAAGAGGAGTTTTGTATGTCAACAAAAATTTTAATTTCTTTCATTGGATTAATGTGCACAATAAAACCAGGAACATGCATGAAGAAAGTAAATAGCATGAATTTTGCTGTCATGTTGCCCAAAACAAATTCTTTGCCATGGTAAAATCATCACTTTTTTATATAAAGGCTTGCATTATTCTCTGACATATATAATGATGCATGTACAGTACAAGCGCTTTATGGCATCTCTCTACATGCGGTGGAAGATATTGAGAGGATTTGGGCTGCTGCTCTCTCTGATTTGACAGTGGATGATGGGATGAAATGGAGAGATAAAATGAAAAGATCAGTGAGGGAACCGAGGGAGAGAGCTGTTAAAAAGATAAAACGAAAGAGGCAGCCAGCCCCTGACTCCACAGAGAGACGCAGAGACAGATTCCGCCCACTATCCTGACAGACCATCAGAAGAGAGAGACTACAAAGTAAGGAAGTTGAGGCGGCGAAAGAAAGTTCAAAAGCAGAAAGACACGTTCTTTGAGGGTGATGAGCCATTTTTCAGGCATGTGTGAGTGGAGATAAGACAGAAACAGCCAGTCGTGTCTCAACGTCCTCACCTACGACATATGCCTGTCCCGTGTCCTCACAGGAGGAAGAGTCAGACTCTTTCTTCAAGCTTTTGGGGCTCCAGCGGGGACTGTCATCGACCGTGGTGCTGAACATACTGCTGACACAGGGGAAAAGTAAAAGAAAATCAGTGCAAAGGCAATAACATCCAGTGGAATAAATGCAGTTTTTTTTCATTTTCTGATCAATTCATAATATTTCCAGCAGTGTTGGGGAAAGTTATTTTGAAAAATAATGCATTACAATATTGCGTTACTCCCTTAAAAAGTAAGTAATTGTCTTACTTAGTTACTTTTTAAGAAAAGTAATGTGTTACATTACTTTTGCATTACTTTTTCTTACCTGGGATGGGCTTGTTTGTTTTTTGAATTTTTTTTATAACAAAAAAGTTCTATTTTTGGGCAAATGTAAAGACCCTTTCACACCAAAATTGAAATAATTAGCCTCAGTTTGAAGGAAATGCAAATTCACGCATGTACAGAAGAGGGCGCAGCTCAAACAAACCTTTTAGCTGTGCTGCCATTCTGAAATCACAGAAGAATAGGAAGCAGGGGAAAAAAGTTTAACACTTACTACTTCGATAAAAGCAAAAATTCTAAAGCCATTTTTGCTTATGGTTGGATCATCGAAGGTCAGCAGCAAGACATTGGTCAATAAAGTGAGATTAAATGCATAAATATTTGTTTTATATAACATTTAATTATTGGAGGTTTGCATCGTATTCTGATTTTTGCATTTGACTGATTTTATTCATTTTGAAGAATACTGAATCTTTTTTTGTGCAAATGAGATTGGTAAATGTATGCTCACATTTAGTCTAGAACTACAATAACCCTCATGTTTATACACAACACCTCTGCACTTATGATTTCTCTCAACATGGGGACAGGAGAGCTGCCAGTCAATAAATGGTAAAAGAGTAACTTGCTTTACTTAGTTGAAAAAGTAACTTAGATATTTTGTTGTAAATTTTAAAAGTAATGCATTACTTTACTAGTTACTTGAAAAGGTAATCTGATTACATAACTCAAGTTACTTGTATTGCGTTACCCCCAACACTGATTGCCAGAGAGTGAAACTGCATATTTATAAACTGAAGTTACACACACACACACACACACACACACACACACACACACACACATTACAATTCATAAAGACGTACTTGATTACAATCACCTAAATCAAGACTTCACCCACAAGAGCACTGTTCCTGTGAGCATGCATTACACCATTGAGGGTAAAATATTACAATTATCTTCACAGGACTATAAAATAGTTGCAAACATGTGCAAACACGGTTTTAAGAATATCAGTCTCACATGCACAGAGACTGTCTGTCTCCCTTGAGAGCTGATTAATGCTGTTGGCCCCAGGCAGCTCAGCGGAAAGCTGACAGAGCAACCCAGAAATGCAGAAAAGGAGAGTGCGACAAGCGTAAAGAAATTAGAAAAACTGCAGATGAGCAAGAGTGCGAGATGGGTATAAAAAAACTAAAAGAAGCAGAGTGAGACGAGTATAAAGACACAAGACAAACCATAGTAGACTAGGAAAATGCCACTGTTTTGAGACATAAAACACACTACAGCAGATTGGGAGAGTGAGACAGGTGTAAAGACATTGTAAAGTGAGTGCAAAATGGCTGTAAAAACAAAAAATATATATATGATATGCTGCAGCCGAGATTAGGTGAGTGAGACAGGAGTAAAGACATTATTTAAAAAGACAAACTACAATTGATCAGCAGAATGAGATGGGTGTAAAGACATCATAAAACAAAGCTAGAGAGTGAGACGGGTGTAAATATATTGTAAAACAAAAAAATTACAAAAAGGAGAGTGAGACGGGTACAAAGACATCATAAAACAAACTCCAGCAGAAAGGGAGAGTTAGACAGGTGCAAAAACCTTATAAAAGATAAACTGCAGAACAGTGAGACAAACGTAAAGAAATTACAAGACAAACTACAACCAAGCAGAAGAAGGATACAGTTTTAAAGACATAAGAGACACCACGTCAGCTAGAGAGAAAGACAGGTATAAAGTAGGGGTGTGTGTGATAACGGTAACGATAATTAGACATTCTGCTGAGTGTGTTTATTGTGTTGCTACATTGGCAGGTTTAGGACTGCTGTGGTCAGCTGACTCCTTAAGTTTTTGATATTCTTAGTCTGTGATGTGGTTAGATCGCAGAAACGATCTTTTCCAATAAGATTAAATAGATTTTTACCTTTATAAAAGGCATTTAAAACCTAATTAAATGTGTGCATCATCTTTTCTGTCAAATTCTTACATTTAATCAATAAATTCAATTAGAATAATGAGACACAACAGGGCTGTTACCAATCAAATTAAATCTTTGCAATGCAGAGGAAACACAGAAGCTGCATCTGAAGTGGCATTTAGATGCATTTACACAGACTGTAAGAAAGGACATAAATGCATTTACCTGCAGTTACAAATGCATGAATAATGTTTTGATGTTTTAAACATAAATTCACTGTTACTCACATGAGTGAGTCATAGAGTTTCAAACAATTCATTCAAACGGCTGATTCATTCAGGAACAAAGCATTTGACTGTCTTAAAAGGATAGTTCACCCAAAAATGAAAACTACCCCATGATTTACTCACCCTCAAGTCATCCTAGGTGTATATGACATTCTTCTTTCAGACGAATAAAACCGGCGTTATATTAAAAAAATGTCCTGGCTAATTCAAGCTTTATAATGGCAGTGAATGGCTGTTTCTGTTTTGAAGTTCATAAAAGTGCATCCATTCATCATAAAAGTGCTCCACGCGGCTCCAGGGGGATAATAAAGGCCTTCTGAAGCGAAGCGATGCGTTTGTGTAAGAAAAATATCCATATTTAAAACTTTACAAACTGTAACCTCTAACTTCCGCAAACTGTCGTACGCGCGTTCACGAGAGACTTGCGTTCCAGCGTATGACATAGGACGCTCTGGTGAGAATATGCTAGTTCACGCGAGAACCAAGTTTTGTTTTGCTCTATCCTCTGCGCTTCCGCGTTCGTCACCGGAACTTACGCTATGTGGCTTCTGTGGCTTTGTTTGGAACTATTTTCGTTGGCAAAATAGAGCAAAAACAGGCAATATTGTGTCTAAAACGTAAGTCACATAATAATAACTTGTTTATTGAACTGGTTGTATAAAATCTGTATCACATTTGTA
The DNA here is from genome assembly GCA_039654105.1 of Coreius guichenoti. NCBI lineage: Eukaryota > Metazoa > Chordata > Actinopteri > Cypriniformes > Gobionidae > Coreius > Coreius guichenoti. The sequence continues at coordinate 9,615,461 of CM077183.1, forward strand.
ATCATGCTGATATTTGGAGAAAAAAAAATGGCACTCTTCGTGTGATATTGATTAACTATATTAAATTATATAAATATAAAAGAGATACAGAGGTATTTTTTGCCCTTATCTTAAATATTTGGGGGCATTATAAATGCATTTTAATAGACTAAATCACGCAGTGAAAGCGCAAGCGCACTAGTCTAACCTACTAGACTACATCACGTAGTGTATGTGTGCTCTCTAGATGCGTTTTTGTAAAGTGAGGGACATACTCAATGTCAGATTGCATCACGATATTATCGTAGACGATATATAAAATCACACACCACTAGTATAAAGGTATTGTAAAAACGGCATTAAATAAAAGGCATTAAAAGGCACACAATGCTAATCAAGAGGGTAATACAGGTGTGAAACTTTATAAGACAAACTGCAACAAAGCAGAGGATAAGGAGAGTGATACGGGTACAAAGACATAAAACAAACTACAGCAGAACAGGAGAGTGAGACGGGTGAAAAGATATTGTAGAATGGGTGTAAGATGAGTATATTAGACATTACATACGTTGCACAAGATGAGGAAAGTGAGACATTACAGAGACATTTTCAAGACAAGCTACAATTGATCAGGAGAAGAGACAGGTGTAAAGATATCATAAAACAAAGCATAGCAAAGCAGCAGATGAGAGATGAGTGTAAAAACATTCAACTATCTATGAGACAGCCGGTGAATAAGACAAGATTGCAACCATCATTTGTTTTGTAAATATATGCTTGCATGCGTCTCTCACCTTTCCTGCTGTCTGGCAACAGCGATGGAGTCCGTGTCGGAGCTTGCGCGTTGGTGTGTTGACGCAAGCACTTGTGATCGGGCCATGCCGCTCTGTAATTGGCTACTGAAAGGCACCATCCTGTGCTCTGGTGACTCAGGCAGCTGACCCAGGTTATGATGGGAACGACTCTTCATCCTGGGGTTGGAGGTGCTGCCGAACCCCGGATAGGGTGGTTCTGGTGGGACAGAGACCCGACCCGATGAACTCTTGCTGAGGGACATCTCAGAGTAGGACATCCTCTTGTAGAGTTCGGGGTCAGTGCTGGGGGACAGACTAACTGCACCCATCCCGTCAGAGTACTGCAGACTGCTCAGAGGAGAGTTCTCTGCAGGGAAGAAACAACAGAAGATGGTAAAGAACAGGCAAAGTGCAACAGTTAAAGCCATGCTTCAGCTTGCATGCCATTTTTGACTTCTAAACAACCAAGAAAGGTTCTACATTATGGCTTGTATTGACCCTATAGTGCATTTTCGACCTTGAAACTTGCAAACTGAGAAGGATGGACCTTTTGGAACACTTCCTTATTTTCCCAAGGTCTCTTATTTGCTATTTTCTCATTTTGTTTAATTACTAGGAGTTTAACCCTAAAACTCTGCATAAAGTTTTCTTTTTGATGCAAATATTTTAAATATTGAAATAATTATCAGAAGTTCTGAAGTCATCTTGTTAGTCTTTAAAATGATTCGGTCATCATCTAAATTCTAAAACAGAAAAAAAGATTTATTTAATATCATACAATTTTTATACCAAGTACATTCATTAAGTGCCAAACATATGCTATAGGATCTACACTACCATTCAAAAGTGTATATATCTACGGAATATCCACCTTTCTTGCAGACAAATACACAATTTGAATCTATATTTACAATATTTATGCTGTATTCTTGCTCTTTTACAGCTACATAAAAAGAAAAAAATTAAAAGCAATATTTGCTTTCTGTTTTCATTTTTGTTTGCTCTTTCTTTCTCACCCAGGTCCTGTAATTCTTGGTTGTTCTGTCTGGCTTTCATGTGCAGGTGGAATTTGTACTGGGCCGAGCACAGGTGCAGCAGATACTGGCAGGTCTTCTGACTGTCTGTCTGAAACAAATGTTTGATCCCGTCCGATGTGTTCTGCAAGCAAATCTTCTTTTTCTGCCATAGAGAAACACATGAGGGGTGTGACTCTTGACACTCCAAATAAATGATTCCATGCAAAACAGCCTGAAGCTGAACTTTTTTGGCTTTTTTTCTGGGAACTCCGACATGGCTGTGTGATTTCCACCAAGCGTAAACATCTTACCGTGAAAGAGATCTTCTTGGTATCCCTCCAGGGGAACCTTAGCACAGGGGTTCGATTTCCATTCAGGACCTCGAAGATGAGGACACCCTTCGAGTAAATGCCCAGCATGATGCCAGTCAGGGATCTCTTCTCAGGAAGCACACGATGGAAGTGAACTCCATATTCTGGCAGTCTCTGGCACACCTTTACATTACAGAGAAATTACGAGAAAGATCTAAATCACAAGCAGACTACAACAACAGCTATTAGGAAAAGAGATCAAGCACAATCTAAAGAAGTCAGTTTATTCACATTGACTTTACTGTACTTATCTCGTGAAAAAAAGGAAAAAAAAAAACAATTCATGTCTGTGAATGAGTTCAACCAGGTTGCAAGAACTTGTAATCAAGAGTATTTGAGGGAAAACAGATTGCAGCAATCTATGTTTATTCCAGTCAATTACAGAAGTTTGGCTAATCAGGAGGCTCTGCCTAGAATCATACTGCACGACTGATGCGTTTCATTTTGTTCCTGACCTTGAGGAACTCAAGCTCGGCCTCCTGCTCCGAAGCGTTGTAGTACGAGCTGTGGAGTTTGGGTAGCTCTTCTTTAATGGTGGTCTGATCGATCTTATCCAGAACCGAAGCGGGGAGGTAGTGTTCCGTCCGGAAATATGTCTTTCCATGAAGCTGATGGAACATGAGGGAAAATAAGGTTTCAAAAAGGGGGGTTTCATGGCGATGCAATAGAAGAACCATTTTGAGATTCTCAAAGAATCTTATTTAGGAATCCTTTTTATAAAAATCATATTTTTGAGTTAAAAAAACACTTGAGTGGTACTAATGGAATATGGAGAGTTAGATAAATAACTACGGTAAGGGAGTTTTCAGTTGGTCACAACAATCTCAACTCAAATCAAAACACTGATGTACTCAAAAATTACATTGCAAATTTTCAAACATCTTGTGAAACAAAATATTTCTCTATTTTTTTCCCCATGTTGTTGTTACCTCAGTCTGATAGTCCCCAAACTCTGCCTGCAGTGCCAGAGACGCCAAGATCATGGAATTTTCCAGGTCACAGCGTACCCGCTCCTCTAGGATATCCTTCCGCAGCTGCAAGTAGTACTGGTGTTTCGTCATTGTGTGTCTATGTAAAAAAATTAAAATAAAAAAGATTAATTAATTTGGCTTTAATGGATAATACATTTATTGATGAATAACCATTCAAAAGATTGGGGTCAGTAAGAATTTTATAAAGAAATTATTACTTTTATTCAGCAAGCATATATTAAATAACAAAATCAACAGTATTTTTATATTGTTACAATGTTACAGTTACAACTAATAAATAAATAATAATAATAATAACATGATAATAATAAAATAACATTAATTTTATTTTTAATAAAAAAAAAATAATTAAAAAAAATAATAATAATAATTATTATTATTATTATTATTATTATTATTTAATAATTTAATAATAATTAATAAATAATGAAAAATAATAAATAACAATTCACAATATTACTGTTTTTACTGTATGTATGCATGCATGCATGTGTATATATACATATATACACATATTATCCAGCATTTTATAGCATATATAGCATTTTATATATCTAACCTATATATGTCAATATAGGTTTATTCATACACTTGAATACAAAACAATAAGTCAAACCTAACACTGAACACCAGCACATGTTTGGGCATGCATAAGTGAACACTAAGCAAGGTCTAAAATAAAGTTGGGTGAAGGGAGAAAATACATATTTTGCACAATTTTATTGTTTTACTATTTTAAACTATTTTCTTAATCATGTTACAGTGAGAAAAATATGTTTTTGAGACCCACTATATAAATCACTTTATATTTTCTTTGTAGTGGCCTAACAAGAGGAACGTGTTACCTCACGGAGTTCTGGAGTTAAATGAAAATAGGAAGAAAAAGCATTTGGCTTTCTAGATACATTTCTGATAGTACAGACTGCATGCAAATGTTATTTTTACAGACTGCATGTAAAACGTATTGCCAAAAGTATTGGGACACCCCTCCCCATCCAAATCATTGAATTCAGGTGTTCCAATCACTTCCATGGCCAAAGGTGTATAAAAATTAAGCACCTAGGCATGCAGTCTGCTTCTACAAACATTTGTGAAAGAATGGGTCGCTCTCAGGAGATCAGTGAATTCATGCGTTGTACCGTGATAGGTTGCCACCTGTGCAATAAGTCCATTCGTAAAATTTCCTCACTACTAAATATTCCACGCTCAACTGTTAGTGGTATTATAACAAAGTGGAAGCAATTGGGAACAACAGCAACCCAGCCACGAAGTGGTAGGCCACGTAAAATCACAGAGCGGGATCAGTGCATGCTGAGGCGCACAGTGCACAGAAGTCGCCAACTTTCTGCAGAGTCAATAGCTACAGACCTCCAAACTTCGTGTGGCCTTCAGATTAGCTCAAGAACAGTGCGTAGAGAGCTTCATGGAATGGGTTTCCATGGCCGAGCAGCTGCATCCAAGCCTTACATCACCAAGTGCAATGCAAAGTGTCGGACGCAGTGGTGTAAAGCACCCCGGCACTTGACTCTAGAGCAGTGGAGACGTGTTCTCTGGAGTGACGAATCACGCTTCTCTGTCTGGCAATCTGATGGATGAGTCTGGGTTTGGCGGTTGCCAGGAGAACGGTACTTGCCTGACTGTATTGTGCCAAGTGTAAAGTTTGGTGGAGGGAGGATTATGGTATGGGGTTGTTTTTCAGGGGTTGGGCTTGGCCCCTTAGTTCCAGTGAAAGGAACTCTTAATGCTTCAGCATACCAAGACATTTTGGACAATTTCATGCTCCCAACTTTGTGGGAACAGTTTGGGGATGGCCCCTTCCTGTAACAACATGACTGCGCACCAGTGCACAAAGCAAGGTCCATAAAGACATGGATGAACGAGTTTGGTGTGGAGGAAATTGACTGGCCTGACCTCAACCCGATAAAACACCTTTGGGATGAATTAGTGCGGAGACTGCGAGCCAGGCCTTCTCGTCCAACATCAGTGCCTGACCTCGCAAATGCCTCTAGAAGAATGGTCAAAAATTCCCATAAACACACTCCTAAACCTTGTGGAAAGCCTTCCCAGAAGAGTTGAAGCTGTTATAGCTGCAAAGGGTGGGCCAACTCCATATTAAACCATACAGATTAAGAATGGGATGTCATTAAAGTTCATGTGCATGTAAAAGCAGGCGTCCCAAAACTTTTGGCAATATAGTGTAGCTACTGATCAGCTGACAAGTTACAATATTTTGGACCCTGATTGCAGTTGTTGTCAGACATCCTCTGAGCTCTTACTGTATCAGACTGACATCATCCTGAAAGAACTTGATACGCAGAAACAGATTAAAATTGACATCCGTTTTCTTTTTCCTAGGGTCATCCTTCCAACCATCAGGTGCCACCTTTGAAAGTTTGGCATCAGGTTCGACGAAGTAGAACTCATCATCTAAAAAAAGGAAAAAGAAAATAAGCAAAACAAACAGATGATGCTAAAGGAGTTCAATGCAGCATAACAAGCAAGGCTTTTGGCTTGGGAGGCATGAATCAGAGGACTTAATGAACCATCTGTGGACACAAACCACCTGTGTCCATTAGAGCCGTAACTACAGGAGTCATGCAGGGGCAGCGTGTCAGGAAAAGAACAACAGAATTATTTAAAATAACAAATAACTCTGTTCACCTGAACATGTACCAGTAACATAAGCTGTCCTGTTGACATTACAGGGAAAATCTACCTAAATATCATTTGAAATTAAATTGAGGATTGATAAGATATACATAAATACAAATACTGAGGAATACACAAAACTGTGAAAGAAATTGCATTTCTCACAAACAAAAACAAACATTTCTACTCTACAAAGTGTCTGCCTTTTTGTTTTAGACAGAAAGGTATACAAGAAATTAATGGAGGCAGAAAGGTAGGGAAAGGAATTTGATGCATTTAACAACAGTTTATAAAAACATGTTTTATGCACCTTTAAGGTAGGCGAGGCTGAATAGATGGTGCTCCACCAGTCCAATGTGAGCAACAACCATGTCCAAAACGTCCTTACAGACCGCCTTCACATCGCAACACAGCTCCAACTTCTGACCGTTCAGTAAGACCACCCCAACCTTTCTCGGACTCTCCTCCACCTTCCCACGCTTGTTCTGTCAAAACATGCAAAAAATATAAATGCATACATATAGTATATACACAAACATGTAACAGCATAAAGCAAAGCAGTTTCGCTGTCTTACCATTATGGACGAAGGCACGCTTAAAACCACAGTTGGCTCACTGCTCGTCCTCACAAACTCGGGGCCAAACAAATTCTACAACACAAACATTTTTTGTTCCAAACGTCCCACAGAGACCTTAAGTTGAACAAATCAAATCAAAGTGATTCTGCTTTCATATACAAATAAGCGCTACATCATTTGCAGTGTAACATATAATCTGAAGTCAAATTGCATTATTTTATGTTTGCATCACTCAAACTATAATTTGCATAATCTGAATTCAATCTGAATTTTGCTGGCCTCGATTTCTTCAGCTTTGCATAAAACTTGCATTAGGTAAATATGAACTCAGTTGAGCGTGATTACTTCATGCCTCTATAGTGTGAATGATACAAAGCTAATGTGAATTCAATGTGAATTCAGATGAGCTGGATTATTTTATTTTATTCACAAAGCAATATGCATAGTGAATTCTGAATTGAATTTGCTTTAAGCATATTTAACTATAAATACTTTATCCTTCGTTAATTCTGTAGCTTGCATAAACCGAATTCAGTTGACGGATTTCTTTACTTTTGCAGCAGTCATGCTAAAACTAGATAAATTAAATAATAAGAACTCAGTAGAATGTTATTTATTCATAAAATTTATGGTGTGAACAACACGAAGCAAAAGTAAAGTCAATCTGAACCCAGATGAACTGGATCAGGACATTATTCTGGATTATTCACAACGTAAAATTAATGAAGTGAATTCAATCTGAATTCAGTTCAAGTACAGCATCCTTCGTCATTAACTTGTTCAATGTGAATTCAATCCGAATTCTGCAGCACTGTATTACTTTAGATTTGCGTGGATGGTGGCCTGTTTCCAAAGGACTGCTATGAAGGGGCTCTGCCAGGTCCAGTATGGAGGTGCGCGGGTCTTCGCCGGGGTAGGCGGAGGCTCTGGACAGCCGGGCCTGGAACCTGTGCAATTCTTCCTGACGCTGGATCAGAAGTTCTGTGCCCGATAGTTCATCCTGACCCGCCTCAAAAAGTCTGGGCACAAGGCAAAACCGGGATGGTGTTTATAAGTGTTGTAACTCAGTGCGTTTTCATTCTGCTTATATACACTTATACATATATTTTATATATATACATATATTTGTGTTTGTTTGTTTGTGTTTGTTTGTGTGTAGGTGTAGGTGCGTGTGTAGGTGTAGGTGTAGGTGTAGGTGTAGAGGTGTGTGTGTGTGTGTGTGTGTGTGTGTGTGTGTGTGTGTGTGTGTGTGTTTTCTGGTGAACCCTACATTATGGGGACAAAATGTCCCCACAAAGATGGCAATATCCGAAATCCTTGTCCTTGTGGGGACATTTTTGGTCAGTTTATAAATTATACTAAGTGATGTTTTTTTGAAAATGTAAAAATGCAGAAAGTTTTGTGTGATGGGTTAGACTGGGTAAACCCAGCCTGATCTGCCAGCGATTTGATTTCGCCCTGCAGCTCAGGCTGGAAACCTGTACATTAATTTATCCTGCTTCTGTTACACATTTGCGGTAACCAATCACAGACTGGCTTATCCACTTGGCACGCTATGGCGGGTTTAACACAATGACGGATAGAGAAGCGATGGATCGATGCCCGTTGATCACGCCTCTTGTGGTCTGATTGGTTGAAGGACTATCCAATTGCGTACAGAGTCATTTGAATTATGCTCGTTGATCACGCCTCTTGTGCAGTAGAAAATACACAGCAGACTCCCCAGACCAATGCTCAATCTTAAAAGACTGGTCTAGTGATAGCCAGACAAGTGATGGGTAGGTTTAGGGGTAGGATTATTGTAAGGGGATAGAATATACAGTTTGTACAGTATAAAAATAATTCTGTCTATGGAAAGTCCCCATAAAACATGAAAACAAACGTGTGTGTGTGTGGGGTTCAGGTATTCCCTACGGAAGCCCTAAGAGGCCATGGATTGTTGTTATTTTTCGTTCTAATTCTTGTTTTCTCGTGATCAAAACTTAATATTCTTGTGATCACGTCATAACAAAAGTTGTTTTCTCTTGATCATGACATAAAAGTGGTTTTCTGGTTATATTGACTCAATTTTCTTGTGATTGCGACATAAACGTTGTGCTCGAAGTATAGAACTGAATATAACTGATGGGGTGTGGTTTACTGTGTTAGTTCATATTGGCCCAGACTGTACGCATTTGGGGCATAGAGTTAAGACCTTACTTTGTGATTTGTAATTTGCGCAGTATTATGTGCATTACTGACAAGTAATTAACTTGAATCAATATGATTATTTTGCTTGAAAGTGTATCTTTTATCGTTCATTACATTCTAACATACAGAATATACCGTTTGTACAGAAAACAAAAATCATAATATCTATGGAAAGTCCCTAGCCTGACAAGCCAGACCCACATCAAGATGTTGGGTCTGGGAACACACCATTGGCAGGGCTCAATCTGAGGGGCGGGATAAACGGTTGTCTTTCAAATTCCCTCTGCACGCAATAGGATAGCGCTACAACCAACCAGAGCAACGAACTGGAATATGAACGAACTGGTCCTCCATAAGCGCTATCAGTGGTGAGACAACAATTACAAGCGGGTTGTGGCTGAGTCCCATACGTTTTCCCACCAGCGGAGCTAGTTGATAGATTAAACTTTTGCTGTATCCAGTCGGCAAAACTCCGAACACATCTTCCTTTTTTAAGAAAGACTTCAGTGCCGTTCTTTGTTCTTTTCTCAAAGAAAAGCTTAACTCCAAGTCTTCCAGAGTCGCGGCCAAAGCCGATTCGAAAGACCGCTGTTCGCCAGCTTCTGTTTTCAAGTAGCACGCGGAACCATCGCAACTCTGCCGTCATTATGTTAAACCCGCCCACCGACTCTATACACGATGTGATTGGCCTGACTAGAGTTTGGTTTTTCAAGCTCGCAAACCAACGGAGAGTTGCTAGACGACCCTGGCTGCAAATTACATTTGCTGCCGCTAGGGTGCGTCTAGATTTCTAGGCTAGAAAGTCCCCATGAAAAAAGGAAACCCAACATGTGCGTTTATTTCTGTAATTAAAATATCAGTACATTTCACTTTCCAAATCAAAGCAAGTTGAGAAAATGAATCCTTTCCAATTTAAGATAATAGGATGGATAAGACAACTAACACTGAGCGTGAAGTGTTATGCCAGCACACTTGCATGCCATCCAATGGCAGAGCCAGCTGGTTGCCATGGGTGACCTATGGTGCAGCTCTGCGCCCTGGGCATCCTCAGGGAATTAATTACTCTGCCTCAAAACCTACTCTACACAACAGCAGCACTTGGCAACCATTGCCAACTGTCAACATCTACTTCAGGAAAGAACAGTGGTGGGTAGTTCATCTGATTAACCAGCAGGGGGAAGAATAGAACCACTGCCTCAATGAGAAACACATTAGGTGGAAGTATTTATGGTATTTACACTGACTTTTGGGGGTTTGCCAGGGATAATAAAAGAAACTACAACAAAAGCTGCTGGAAGATCACTGGAGAAGCTGTTAATAGGCAGAGAACAAGGGAAAACAGTGGGATATCAAAGTACAAAGCATCTAACGTAGACTTGCCTTACGATTATGACAGTGATGATGACACATTTAAATGCTCACGCCTTCACTGCCAGAAAATCACTATTATTTAGAACACTTTTCCATATATTTATAAGCAGCCCACTTTATCCATAATCTGAATAACACACACAACACACAGACAGACATTATAAGTTATATTAGTGAGCCAGGCACAAACTAAACTAAAGGGATAGTTTACTCAAAAATGACAATTCTGTCACGATTTACTCACCCTCAAGTTGTTTCAAACCTGTATGAATTTATTTCTTCTTCTGAACACAAAGGAAGATAATTTGAAGAATATGAGTAACCAAACAGTAGATGGACCCCATTGAAAAAAATACTATGGAAGTCAATGGGGCCCCATCAAATGTTTGGTTACCGACATTCTTCAAAATATCTTTTGTCTTCAGAAGAAAGAAATTCTTGCAGCTTTGAAACAACTTGAGGTTGAGTAAATTACAGAATTTTCATTTTTGGGTGAACTATCCCTTTAAGACAATAATATTTATTGCGTACTTCCTCTTACGGAAACCAGTTGACATTACTAGATTTAATGTAAAGCATTATTTGGCTGATTTATGAGCCTTTCAAATTGTGAGATGTAAAGCATTATTTGGCTGATTTATGAGCCTTTCAAATTGTGAGAACAACTTAAAATGGGCTCAAAAGTCAGTTTATGACATTTCTTACAATATTTGTGAGGACAATTTCAAAACTTTATGGCTTGAACACACTTTTACTCACTACTGAACACACATAGACATGTGTTTGTTTACATAAAGCTAATTACAAAACTACACATAAACCCAAACCTTATTCCTAAAAGTGAGATAACCCCCCCACACACACACACACACACACACACACACAGTAACCAGAGCTAAACTTGAACAGGACGAGAGGAAATGAACTCAGGAAGGGTTTAGATTATCATTAACTTGCGCCTGGGTCCACAACCACAACAGAACTCAAGAAGGGGTCAGTACAGATGATTGATCAACACACAGCAGGAAACATCAGGGAAGGGAAGGAAAAAAAAAAAAGAAAAAAAAAGAGAATACCTGTGTCTCTGTGCACTGCTGAGCGAAACGGCATCATGCTCTGACAGGCCGACCTGAGAGCTGAACCGCCTCAAATCTTCTGGCTTCTTAGCTGTTTGTGTACAAAAGAAAGTTGTGAAACTAATGCATGTGAAGCATGTGCCTTTCACGGTGCAGTAATATGCAAATCAAAACATTTTGTATGTCCCCTAAATGAACCGCAGGGCCATAAATTGAATCAGATTACATCCACCCACATTGATCTCAACTGTTGAAATGCTCACAGCACTACAAGATGTGATGACTCACACTGCATTCATAACTATGGTCGTATGGCTCAGATGATGGCTCTTATGGATGAACATCATGAATATGTCGAACAGAGAAAATGATTGATGAAAATTAATCTTATTTTAGTATTTTTAACATTGTAACATTAATTAAGCTCCTTACTAAAATGCAGAAAAAAATACCACAAAGCAATATAATATATAAAGCAATAATTTTAAATATTATATAAAATATATACAAATTATATATTATATTATTACAGTGGGGAGAACAAGTATTTGATACACTGCCGATTTTGCAGGTTTTCCTACTTACAAAGCATGTAGAGGTCTGTAACTTTTATCATAGGTACACTTCAACTGTGAGAGACGGAATCTAAAACAAAAATCCAGAAAATCACATTGTATGATTTTTAAATAATTAATTTGCATTTTATTGCATGACATAAGTATTTGATCACCTACCAACCAGTAAGAATTCCGGCTCTCACAGAACTGTTAGTTTTTCTTTAAGAAGCCCTCCTGTTCTCCACTCATTACCTGTATTAACTGCACCTGTTTGAACTTGTTACCTGTATAAAAAGACACCTGTCCACACACTCAATCAAACAGACTCCAACCTCTCCACAATGGCCAAGACCAGAGAGCTGTGTAAGGACATCAGGGATAAAATTGTAGACCTGCACAAGGCTGGGATGGGTTACAGGACAATAGGCAAGCAGCTTGGTGAGAAGGCAACAACTGTTGGCGCAATTATTAGAAAATGGAAGAAGTTCAAGATGACGGTCAATCTCCCTCAGTCTGGGGCACCATGCAAGATCTCACCTCGTGGGGCATCAATGATCATGAGGAAGGTGAGGGATCAGCCCAGAACTACACGGCAGGACCTGGTCAATGACCTGAAGAGAGCTGGGACCACAGTCTCAAAGAAAACCATTAGTAACACTACGCCGTCATGGATTAAAATCCTGCAGTGCACGCAAGGTCCCCCTGCTCAAGCCAGCGCATGTCCAGGCCCGTCTGAAGTTTGCCAGTGACCGTCTGGATGATCCAGAGGAGGAATGGAATAAGGTCATGTGGTCTGATGAGACAAAAATAGAGCTTTTTGGTCTAAACTCCACTCGCCGTGTTTGGAGGAAGAAGAAGGATGAGTACAACCCCAAGAACACCATCCCAACCGTGAAGCATGGAGGTGGAAACATCATTGTTTTGTGATGCTTTTCTGCAAAGGGGACAGGACGACTGCACCGTATTGAGGGGAGGATGGATGGGGCCATGTATCGTGAGATCTTGGCCAACAACCTCCTTCCCTCAGTAAGAGCATTGAAGATGGGTCGTGGCTGGGTCTTCCAGCATGACAACGACCCGAAACACACAGCCAGGGCAAACTAAGGAGTGGCTCCGTAAGAAGCATCTCAAGGTCCTGGAGTGGCCTAGCCAGTCTCCAGACCTGAACCCAATAGAAAATCTTTGGAGGGAGCTGAAAGTCCGTATTGCCCAGCGACAGCCCCGAAACCTGAAGGATCTGGAGAAGGTCTGTATGGAGGAGTGGGCCAAAATCCCTGCTGCAGTGTGTGCAAACCTGGTCAAGAACTACAGGAAACGTATGATCTCTGTAATTGCAAACAAAGGTTTCTGTACCAAATATTAAGTTCTGCTTTTCTGATGTATCAAATACTTATGTCATGCAATAAAATGCAAATTAATTACTTAAAAATCATACAATGTGATTTTCTGGATTTTTGTTTTAGATTCCGTCTCTCACAGTTGAAGAGTACCTATGATACAAATTACAGACTTCTACATGCTTTGTAAGTGGGCAAACCTGCAAAATCGGCAGTGTATCAAATACTTGTTCTCCCCACTGTATATATATAAATTGTAGTCACTAAGTAAAACATCTGGACACATTATGGTAATAAGAATTTGGGAGGGGATTAAATTGTCATGAAAATAATCTCATAATATAAAAAAAAAAAAAACTCTACAAAATCGACTTCCTTTTCTTTTTATAAATAATCAAGAAAATAAAAATGATATAAATAATATTTTTTTTAATATTGATTCAAGCCAGAAATACTTTATATGCCTGGTGTGTTTTAAAAAAAAAAAAAAAACACGGCAGAGATTGATGAGGTCATCAGTACAACCTTGTCTGTAGTCGTGGTCTGATGATGTCACTGAGGGGCTTTCACTGGAGGAGCTGTAGTCACTGTGGTATCTTCTGTGAGTATGCAGGGGATCTGAAAATGGAAATTCACGAAAAAGAAAACAAAACCCATTACAATTCAAATTCTTGTAAATTCCATTATGTAAGAATGTAGCACAGCACATTCAAATACTAGAGTTAGCCTGTCAATTCTAGCTTATTTCTTGAGAAAATCAGGGACGCCCTGCCCTCACCTTGTGTTTTATATGTACTGCTCTACAAAACATTCTTGTAACACTTACAGTCTTTTAAATCATGTCCAGAGAAAAAACCCAATTCCAGAAACCACTTCTATGTCCCCATGACCAAATTAAACCGAAAAATGACCCTAATATTCTCAGACATGGACTGTTATAATCATAATAAATGCAGATACTGCTGGAAACTGTTACAGATTTTTTCCATCATCATGAGCACTGATGGGAGCTCAGAAATATGATGAGGGAGTTTCTAAAGAGCTTCCAAATATTCATACAGTAATTAATCGTGTAGGCTTTTGGTATGAAAATGCATGTAAATCATGTTCTTACATATCAGGGGGCGGTCGTGGCCTAATGGTTAGAGAGTCAGACTTGTAACTGTCAGACTTCTTAACACCGGCAGGAAAAATGTAGATGGGGGAGTGAATGAACTGCTCTCTTCCACCCTCAATACCCACGACTGAGGTGCCCTTGAGCAAGGCACCTAACCCTCAAACGCTCCTCGGGCGACACAGCAAATGGCTGCCCACTGCTCTGGGTGTGTGTCTTCACTACTCACTGCTCCTAATGTGTGTGCACTAACTTGGATGGGTTAAATGCAGAGGACAAATTCAGAGTATGGGTTACCATCAGGGCTTGACATTAACTTTTTTGCTCACCAACCACTATGGCTAATGGTTTTCCAAAGTTACTAGCCACACAATTTTGACATCGATACCATGGCGAGAAACTGCCATATAGATATTTCTAATATTATCGCATAATTTGGCAGCAGGTATATTAGGCTGCTGTCACTTTAAGACCGGACACACCATTATACTGACTGTGTTTACGTGAATACTCGCCAATACCGGCATTTTGACATTATTTTGTGTGTATTTGACTGTTTAAACGCAATAAGCAGCGAAAATGAACTCGATTTAGTATTGAGAGGCGGTGTGAGCTTTGGGTGTGAGCTTTTGGTGTGAGCACAAAATCGGCAGGAATGAGTAAAATTATGCGTAATACGCACAATCCCACGTCGAAATTCAAGTCCTGTATCACCAACAATATTCATCCGGAGCAAATGAAAAGAGTGAGTGAGGGGAGGCGGGTTTGTGTGTCAACTCACTGTCTGAGAGATGAGAGAGCGAGAAAGCGCAGGTGGTATCGTGTATCTATTCTGCGAAAAATGAGCATTGGAAGCATTTCAGATATTTCAGTATCAATATGTATCGAAAACTCGATAACATTACATTGCACTTAGTTTATTATTTCAGACGCCTTTTTAAAAGACTACAATTGAAAACTGCATTATATAAAATTCAACCCGCCAAACTGGCTAGAGTGATTACGTTAAACGCCACTGCTGAAATCCACCCACCGTGTTAATGTTAATGCCTTCACGTCATGTCACGTGTCATGTTTTATGATATCAAAGGAAGGTATGTGACCAGCAGTGAAGATGAAGGCCTTCGGGTAAATTAACATCAGCAAATCACAGCTTGCTTTTATCAATATGACCTCGATTACAGTGTGGTTTTGAAATGAGATTGGAAAACACTGAAAAAGGTTTACAAATGTACAGCACAACATCAGATCACTAATCCAGTAAAGTACTACAGCAGAACTATTAATACTCTATTGCAGCTCCTCAAAAGCACTATGAATGAACACCATATGGCAGTCATTTCATCTGTCAGAAAGCTCAGTTTTCAAACAAGAGACTTTTACAATTAAAGACCCAAGGCCTCAAACCTGATAAAATCACTCCAGGCTGACCCAATAAATGTTAACACGGCTCTGGACTAAGAAGTGTCAGAACTGAGGAATCCGTTTCATACTTATCAGCAATAACATCTAAAATAAGTTTGTTTTATTTTTATTTAAATTAAGTTTTTATTTTAACTTTATAGCAGGGACGTGCAGTCCATATAAGCTGCAAATGCTGTGTATACCCAAGCCATTCGTGGACTTGCTAATTAATATTAACATATACATATATATATATATATATATACATATATACACACACACACACATATATATATATATATATATATATATAGTGTGTGTGTGTATGTATATATATATATATATATATATATATGTGTGTGTGTGTGTGTGTGTGTGTGTGTATGTGTGTGTGTGTATGTGTGTGTGTGTGTGTGTATATATATATATATATATATATATATATATATATATATATATATATATATATATATATATATATATATATATATATATATATATATATATATATATATATATATATATACACACACACACACACACACACACACACACACACACACCTAAAGGATTATTAGGAACACCATACTAATACTGTGTTTGACCCCCTTTCGCCTTCAGAACTGCCTTAATTCTACGTGGCATTGATTCAACAAGGTGCTGAAAGCATTCTTTAGAAATGTTGGCCCATATTGATAGGATAGCATCTTGCAGTTGATGGAGATTTGTGGGATGCACATCCAGGGCACGAAGCTCCCGTTCCACCACATCCCAAAGATGCTCTATTGGGTTGAGATCTGGTGACTGTGGGGGCCATTTTAGTACAGTGAACTCATTGTCATGTTCAAGAAACCAATTTGAAATGATTCGAGCTTTGTGACATGGTGCATTATCCTGCTGGAAGTAGCCATCAGAGGATGGGTACATGGTGGTCATAAAGGGATGGACATGGTCAGAAACAATGCTCAGGTAGGCCGTGGCATTTAAACGATGCCCAATTGGCACTAAGGGGCCTAAAGTGTGCCAAGAAAACATCCCCCACACCATTACACCACCACCACCAGCCTGCACAGTGGTAACAAGGCATGATGGATCCATGTTCTCATTCTGTTTACGCCAAATTCTGACTCTACCATCTGAATGTCTCAACAGAAATCGAGACTCATCAGACCAGGCAACATTTTTCCAGTCTTCAACTGTCCAATTTTGGTGAGCTCGTGCAAATTGTAGCCTCTTTTTCCTATTTGTAGTGGAGATGAGTGGTACCCGGTGGGGTCTTCTGCTGTTGTAGCCCATCCGCCTCAAGGTTGTGCGTGTTGTGGCTTCACAAATGCTTTGCTGCATACCTCGGTTGTAACGAGTGGTTATTTCAGTCAAAGTTGCTCTTCTATCAGCTTGAATCAGTCGGCCCATTCTCCTCTGACCTCTAGCATCAACAAGGCATTTTCGCCCACAGGACTGCCGCATACTGGATGTTTTTCCCTTTTCACACCATTCTTTGTAAACTCTAGAAATGGTTGTGCGTGAAAATCCCAGTAACTGAGCAGATTGTGAAATACTCAGACCGGCCCGTCTGGCACCAACAACCATGCCACGCTCAAAATTGCTTAAATCACCTTTCTTTCCCATTCTGACATTCAGTTTGGAGTTCAGGAGATTGTCTTGACCAGGACCACACCCCTAAATGCATTGAAGCAACTGCCATGTGATTGGTTGATTAGATAATTGCATTAATGAGAAATTGAACAGGTGTTCCTAATAATCCTTTAGGTGAGTGTATATATATATATATATATATATATATATATATATATATATATATATATATATATATATATATATATATATATATATATATATATATATATATATATATATATATAAAAATTCCCTTGTTTGAGGTGTACCATAAAGCTCACATGATAAAATGTTATCAATACGTACATAACTGTTTCCATCATTTATTTATTTGCCAAACGATGGTAATTTTCTTCAAATCTGCCAATTACGGAGGGTTTCGGGTAAGCAGATCCACAGCAGTTTTAGCGCCTACATTCTGCTGTTGTGTATTGTCATAATTTCTCATTGGTTTGCTGGCATATGGGGTATTTCATGCGCTGGAAAAGCTGTCCGCGAATCTCTCATCCAAGCAGAAAAATGTGCTGTTGCTGCCAGATCTCGATCAACAAAAACTACTAAATCAAGTGAAAAAAAGTCAAACTATTTCCATAGTATTTCACTTTCTCCTTAGGGAGATTCATTTTTTACAAAAACTTATAAACTGTTAAAGACAGACCTACTGTAACTTTCTGAGGTTGTTAATCGATAGTCTATGCGTTTGTTAAAGTAATCAATTTGCATTATTTAAACTTCTTTTTTAAAGAATACTTTATTTACTATACTTATATTTATTATAACTATATTTTACTTATATTTTTTTTAAAATAGGATACTAATATTTATTATATTATACTTTTTTAATTCTTAATTAAAAAGATTATATTGTTAAGCAAATATTTTTGAATTTTCATTTCTGGCTATACATTTTTATTAAATCATTTAATTCTTTGCTAAATTAAATGATTTGTATTTGGTTGACTAAGAAATACTATAGTCCCTGTCTGTGTGTTCTCAGTCAAATTATTCCCCAGTTTGCATTTCCAGATCAAGCTCAGGTAGGGAACTCTGAATCACTGACTCAGCTTTACTTTGTGTATGTGGTTGTGCATTACGTCACTATCTAAACTATGACTTAAAACATGACAGCATCCCTCATGTGTGGCGTGCTACCACTGTGTACTATTTGACAAGTCTGTCAGAACCAGAAAATCAAGTCCATGCACTTCAGTTTCTCAATGCTGCATATTTAGCATGGACAGAATTCCTGAATGATTTCTCAAGCCAGGAGTTTCGGAAAGGCAAAGTTCAAAACTCACAAGAACAATGAAGCCTTCGTCTCATGCTCTCCTCAGTAAACAATTAGTTCAACCCTGAGTGAAACTTTTAAACAAGGACAATTATGTAAATCAATCAAACAGTTCCAAGTAAAGAGACTGGCAAAAATGCTGCTGATCGTCTTTCTCCGAAACGCTGAAAGATGTGTAAACAGTTGGATAAATTCAGTGAACCCACCGGTCCACTGACTTAAATGAAACCACCTGCTCATGGAGGAAATATAGACAAATAAACAGCATTCTTGACCCGGACCATCACTGGGTGTTTGTAAGCTTTAAAGTTACATTGTGTTCTCTTTGCAAGAGGTGAGGATGCACAAAATGAAATACAACAAATCAGAAGAAAAAAAGTAACAAAATTCATCATTCATTAAAAAAAATTTAAAGAAAAATAAAGAAAAATATATACCAAATAATTATACAAACTTAAAATTACACACTTATAATAAATACATAAAATACAAAAAATATTTATTTGTCTATTTATTTATTTATGATCGGTTGTTGCTATAGACCTCCCGGGACTAATGTGCAATATCTGAATGATTTGTGTGTGTTAATTGACAGAGTTACAGATGTGAATGGAGATATTTTTTTTTACTTGAGGATATGAACATAGACTGGTTTGCGAATCAATGTCCAATGAAACAAAAGATAGTTTCATTGATCGATGCTTGTAATCTATCTCAGATGATCTCTCAACCAACCAGAGTCTTTACTAACAGTGCTGGCCATACTTCTGCCACTTGCATAGACCATATTTATACAAATATTCCTGAATGCGTTTCTCGATCAGTGGGTTTTAGTGACCATAATATCATAGCAATTACCAGGAAAACTAAAATTCCTAAATGTAAGGTCAATATAGTACATAAAAGGATGTTTAAGACATTTATTCCGGAAAGTTTTTTGGCAGATGTTGGTGATATTGATTGGGCTGATGTGTATGCTGCTGAGGAGCCTGATGTCTCCTTACATATCTTTATGGAAAGCTTCATGAAGATTGTTGATAGGCATGCCTCTATGAGAAAGTGTATTGTAAAAGCGAGACCAGCCCTATGGCTGAATGAGACAATAAAGAGCCTCATGAAGGAAAGAGATGAAGCCAAATCTATATTAGTAAAGACTGGATTAGTCGAGGACAGATTCAAGTATTGTCAACTGAGAAATCAGGTTACAAAACTGAATAGATCGATGAAAAAAGAATATTACATGCAGAGAATAAATGCTGTAAAGCAAGATGGTAAAGAGCTCTGGAAAACCCTTAATGAAATAATGGGGAGACGGACAAACGGAGGGGCTTCCTTTGTGGAATCAGAAGGCAAGTTTCTGACCAAACCATCTGATATAGCAAATTATTTTAATGATTTCATCATAAATAAGGTCCATGCATTAAGGCAGAATATGGACAATACTGATTCTAGTTACCTGAAGCTAATAAAAAAAATAATGTGATGTTAGGTAAGAGTTGCACTTTCCAGTTTAATAGCGTGGAGGAGCGGGAAGTAAGGAAGTTGTTGAAGTCCCTGCCCGAACACAGCTCAGTGGGTACTGACATGCTGGACAGTAAAGTACTTGGTCTGGCAGCTGATTATGTTTGTGGTCCCTTATGTCAAATATTAAATGCATGCTTAATGAAAGGTGTTTTTCCCACTATCTAGAAAGAAGGTAAAATAATTCCCTTACCTAAAGATGGCAGACTAGCACTCACTGGGAAGAACAGGAGACCTATCACTATTCTCCCAGTTCTTAGTAAGCTGATGGAGAGAATAGTTCACTTACAAATACAGGAATATTTTGAATGTAACGGCTTGAACACAGATTTCCAACATGCTTATAGACACAACCATTCAACTTGTACCACCCTTACAGTAACGACAGATGACTGGCTCAAGGAAATGGATAATTTACAGATGACTGGTGCAGTATTACTTGATTTTAGTGCGGCATTTGATGTCATAGATCACAATCTACTCATCGGTAAACTAAAATGCTATGGATTTAGTCCAACTGCCATCCAATTTATGGAGAGTTATCTCACAAGTAGAACGCAACGGGTTTATTATAAGGGCAGCTGGTCTCACTGTAGGGTCTTGGACTGCAGGGTCCCGCAAGGGAGCTGCCTGGGACCACTTTTATATGTCATCTTCACAAACGATTTACCATCAGTTTTGTGTAAAGCAACTGTACTAATGTATGCTGATGATTCCACATTGTATTATGCTGCAAAAACTGTCAGTGAACTGGACAATGTTTTATCAGCTGAGTTAAATATGGTTTTTGATTGGATAAAACGAAATAAGTTGGTGCTGAACATCTCGAAAACCAAATCCATTATCTTGGGATCGAGTCATAAACTGTCATCTACACCAAAGATGAGTTTGAACTTGTCTGGGGAACCTATAGAACAGGTAGATAAAGTAAAATTACTGGGCACAATAATAGATAGTCAGCTGTCATGGGCAGAACATATTGATAGCATAGTGAAGATGATGGGTTGTGGTATCTCTATGGTGAGAAAATGTCTTTCTTATCTCCCTACACACATAGTGGGACAGGTGGCTAAATCTTATGTAAATTTGATGTCACCTGGATTATTGTGCCAGTGTGGTCGTCTGCATCTAAAGGTCAACTAAAAGAAATTACAAACTGCCCAAAATAGAGCTGCTAGGTTAGTATTACATTGTCCCATCAGAACAAACACTATCAGTATGCACCGTCGACTGGTGGAGAAAAGGCTGGTTTTCAATACAATAAAATTTTTCAGAAAGTCTTTTCTTTTCAACCTGTTTTTTTTATATAACCAAATTGTTAGGTGTGATCAGGTTCATTCTCATTTGACTAGGTCAGCTGATGATGGCGGGATGATTTTACCACGTCCGAAATCAAATGCTTTAAAGAGAAGAGTTATTTATCGTGCCATCAATCATTGGAATAATTGCCCACTGAATATACATAAAATGAATTGCAAAGTCTCTTTCAGGTACCATCTGAGAATGCACTATTTAAAATTGTGAATAAGGAATGGACATATTTACTGTATGAATGTAATACTGTAATAATTTATTCTAAATAATTTCTGATTATGTTTATAATGATGTCTATAATGTTTTACTGCTTTTAGATTATCATTGTTATGTGATTTTTTTTTGTTTTTTGATGTGGACCCCAGGAAGACTAGCTCGTCTCACTTTGGTGACAGCTAATGGGGATCCTTTTAACAATAAACAACAATAAACAATGTATGTATGTATGTATGTATGTATGTATGTATGTATGTATGTATGTTCGTATGTATGTTCGTATGTATGTTCGTATGTATGTATGTATGTATGTATGTATTTATGGGAAATGCTTTTAAGTAATTCCCATTTTTCTCAACAGCGGACAAATTTCACTGTATTGTAAAACAGTAATTTTTGTACAATAATTTATTTAACAGTGCAACATTAATATGATGCATTAAAAGGAGCTCAAATGTCACTGCAAAAAAAAAAAAAAAAAAAAAACTTTGAATAAATAAATCTATAAATTGGTCCTAAAATTAGCTGAAAATAACTGAAAATGATTTGCTTTGAAATCATTTTTAAATAATTCCTTTTTTTTTTTATGTAACATAACCTGGCAGTGTTGGGTGTAACTAGTTACTAAGTAATTAGTTACTGTAATTGGATTAATTTTCCCTTTAAAAAAATAAAGTAATGGATTACTCTTATTTCTTCTGTAATTTAATTACAATTACTTCTGATGTAATTGAACTAAATGTGTATAGACTGTAGAGCAATTTTATTTATATTTATATATATATATATATAAATATTTATATATTTATATATATTTATATATATTTATATATTTATATATATATATATATATTTATATATATATTTATATTTATATTTATATATATATATATATATATATATATATATATATATATATATATATATATATATATACATATACATACATATACATACACACACATATATATACATATATATACACACACTCACCTAAAGGATTATTAGGAACACCATACTAATACTGTGTTTGACCCCCTTTCGCCTTTAGAACTGCCTTAATTCTACGTGGCATTGATTCAACAAGGTGCTGAAAGCATTCTTTAGAAATGTTGGCCCATATTGATAGGATAGCATCTTGCAGTTGATGGAGATTTGTGGGATGCACATCCAGGGCACGAAGATGCCAAAGATGCTCTACTGGGTTGAGATCTGGTGACTGTGGGGGCCATTTTAGTACAGTGAACTCATTGTCATGTTCAAGAAACCAATTTGAAATGATTCGAGCTTTGTGACACGGTGCATTATCCTGCTGGAAGTAGCCATCAGAGGATGGGTACATGGTGGTCATAAAGGGATGGACATGGTCAGAAACAATGCTCAGGTAGGCCGTGGCATTTAAACGATGCCCAATTGGCACTAAGGGGCCTAAAGTGTGCCAAGAAAACATCCCCCACACCATTACACCACCACCACCAGCCTGCACAGTGGTAACAAGGCATGATGGATCCATGTTCTCATTCTGTTTACGCCAAATTCTGACTCTACCATCTGAATGTCTCAACAGAAATCGAGACTCATCAGACCAGGCAACATTTTTCCAGTCTTCAACTGTCCAATTTTGGTGAGCTCGTGCAAATTGTAGCCTCTTTTTCCTATTTGTAGTGGAGATGAGTGGTACCCGGTGGGGTCTTCTGCTGTTGTAGCCCATCCGCCTCAAGGTTGTGCGTGTTGTGGCTTCACAAATGCTTTGCTGCATACCTCGGTTGTAACGAGTGGTTATTTCAGTCAAAGTTGCTCTTCTATCAGCTTGAATCAGTCGGCCCATTCTCCTCTGACCTCTAGCATCAACAAGGCATTTTCGCCCACAGGACTGCCGCATACTGGATGTTTTTCCCTTTTCACACCATTCTTTGTAAACTCTAGAAATGGTTGTGCGTGAAAATCCCAGTAACTGAGCAGATTGTGAAATACTCAGACCGGCCCGTCTGGCACCAACAACCATGCCACACTCAAAATTGCTTAAATCACCTTTCTTTCCCATTCTGACATTCAGTTTGGAGTTCAGGAGATTGTCTTGACCAGGACCACACCCCTAAATGCATTGAAGCAACTGCCATGTGATTGGTTGATTAGATAATTGCATTAATGAGAAATTGAACAGGTGTTCCTAATAATCCTTTAGGTGAGTGTGTATATATATATATATATATATATATATATATATGTGTATATATATATATATAAAAAATTATATTTATATATTTATACACATACATACACACATATAAAATACAATAGTGGAATTAACATAAAAATTTTAAGTCTAACTTTAAAATGCATGTTTTTATGTATCCTTCTCACATTTGTAATACTTTGGTCAGTTAATAATAATTTATGTAGTTTTATATTATTTATTTGAATGAATTAAAAGAGCCGTTTCATGTCTATCCTTGAATCACTTAATTACTTTTTTTAGAGTAACTTAACCAACACTGTAACCTGGGCATGTTATTTTGTGAGATTCATCCCACAATGATTGTCTACAAAAAGGGAGCAGGACTTGGCAACCCCTAAAAAACAACTGTACACACACACAAACACAAACCAAGACACACTCACTAAACAAAAAAAAAACAAAAACAGACACCCATACACATTCTACTTTGACTATAGGAAACGCTGCCCACACAGTGTAGTTATCAGAGCCTGGTGGGAGTTTGGCGGGCTGTGAAGTGAGTCACTCGCTCGCTCACAAACACACACCGTATCATCAGACTGGCCCATGATAACAACCACAGCACTGTAGGTGTGACAGCACGTCTGCTAAAAGCCTCTAAAGGCAAGTTCAGAGCTGTCACATAAACTCTCTCGAGTGTGCGCTTTCTCTCAGCTCATAATTTATTGTACAACTCCTTTTGTGGAGCGAAAAACGGAAGGAGGAAAGAAAGAGTGCATTAGGAAGCAGGACAGCGCGTTTTGCTACAGGCTGCATGCATCACGTGATGTCATACGAATCAATTTTCTGCCACGTCTCATGCCATGAACGATAGTGATGCACGACCATCTGCCAAACAAATGTGGGATCATTTTATTGATGCCTCAACAGAGATCTCTGTGTATTTCAAGTGTTCCTGTGTCATTAATGGGCAAAATTTATCTTAAATGCCTCATTTATGAAAAATTCTGTGTAAATTGTTTGTAATTCCATTCATTCAAATATGACAACATACGTAAGAATGGTGTTAAAAATGGTTTACATGGAAAATTTTTCTGCTCAAGTTTCAGGAATGGCCTAATATGTTGTTCCTATGTTGTGCAATTTGGTGTTGACTGTTCAGCCAAAATATATTGAAAATGCATTGTGAAAAATATTCAGTGGTCAAAAAAAGTACAGAAAAGATCATAGTGATTAAATATTACCAAAGACTTTAAAGGGGTCATGACATTTTTTATTATTATTTTAATATGTTCCTCTAGGTTAACTTATAATGTTAATAAAAATAAAATAGGGGAGATTAACATTCACAATTAAATATCCAATAGGCAAATAAATAAAAAATAAAAAAATTGCCCGATAACCAATAGGGGAACAATATATTGTGTGTTCCTATTGCCCTGACTAAGGTCCATGGTTCTTGAAAGTGGACAAAAGAAACAACTGCAAATGAAGGGCAGAACAGATGGTATCCCAATGGATGTTGGATCTCAACTGTTGGGTCCAAATTTGCTGGGCCTGCCAAGAGCGGACGGCCTGTCATGATCTCAGATCTTGTAAGTCAGCCATCAGAAGCTCAGAGGATCGGTACGTGAAGGTGAACAGGTCATATCCACGCCACCTCAGTATCTTCTGCTAAATCTCTTTTCAGGCAGGAAAATAGTTCAAAACACCCACATTTAGGCTTATTCTGTTGAATTCTTATTTCCCTACTCTCCGTTTTCCCTAATCCTGCATGCGCTTCATCACTTCCTCATGTTCCTTGCCTCTTTCCAGTAATTTGTTTCTCAACAGTCTCCTCTGATCTTGATGTTTTAGAGGCCCGGGGCAGTTTGGACTCATATACTAGTGATTTATTGCCACCGAAAGTCTTACATGCAAACGGATTTCAACTATAAAAAAAATAAATAAATAAATAAAAACAAAGGAAGAGAAAAAGAACAAGGGATTAATGGGGTAATTAGAGCCTGATGAGGACAGAAAACACTTTGGGGTTTGGGGAGAGAGGCTGTTTTCATTAAAGCGCTGAACACTGAAGAGGTTTGCTCATTAGAGTTGCTTTGTTTCTGTCCTGTAAAGCGCTGATTTTAAGAGGAACGTCAGAGTTTTACTAGCAAGGTAGAAAAAGCTTTAATTCTGTCGAGTCAAAGTTCTGACTTGCATATCCTCTTGAGATTTTATGCTATATTCCTTTTAATAAATGAAGATCAAACCTAAAAGACATGCAAACGGCCTAAGGGCATGTGGTTTTGTAGCAATAACGTATGTGGAGTTGCTCTTTAAAATCTCCGACAATCCTTTTTTCCCCTCCAGGCATATTGTTTCATAATAACACATTAAATAAATCCTACAAACACAGTATAGATTGTGCCATGCTCAGAATGTTATAAACAAATTTTGAATGCAAAAAGGCAAATAAACAAATGCGTAAATAAATAAACAAACGTGCAAGTAAATAAACATGTAAATAAACAATATTTGCATTTAAATATAAAATAAACAGGTGTGTGATTAAAACAAATAAATGAATGTGTAAACAATCAAATATGTAAATAAATAAACAAACAATATTTACATTTAAATATAAAATAAACGAGTGTGATTAAAATATATATATGTAAACAATCAAATATGTAAATAAATAAACAAACAATATTTACATTTAAATATAAAATAAACGCGTGTGATTAAAATATATATATGTAAACAATCAAATATGTAAATAAATAAATAAAACAAATGTGTAGATAGATACGTTTGGGGGCCCTGAATGACTCTCGGTGTACAATTAAGAAAGTCTTTCTCAGATAATATAAAATAACATATACATCGATAAACTGCTGGTCACGCAGGTAAGTAAAAGTCGCTCAATCTTGATCTGATCAATCTGAAAGTTCAACTCCTCAGTGACCTATAGATATGTAGTGTGTGGGAGAGATAAGATCTGATCCTCTCTGCGAAACTGCAAGTAGATAAGATCATGCCAGATCGCAAAGCAGATGCAGATGTAACACAGAAAACATGCTTCATACCAGGAAGACCTGTGGAATGAAGAAGTGGTGGAGTTTATAAAGCGTGCGATCTGGGAAGTGTCTCCACAGCTCTAGTTGAGTATGGGAGAAGTCTTTCAAAAGCTTTTAGATCCAAACGACCTTCGACCCACGGGTGAGAGATCTTCCATAAAATGTAATCCACACAGATGGACTGAGCTTTAACATTAAATAATCTCTTTCCGTTCTCATCCCTTCCTTTTATTATCAGGATACATAGTGATAATCTGACCCTCCTGTCTGCTCAAGAGTCCTGATCAATTCTACACACAACACACAAATGTCCCCTATAAAACACAACAAAACAGCACACGACCTGATGACAAGTAATGGACAATTCCTTGTGCCAAAAACACATGACTCAAATTACTCTCACCAAGGTCAGCACACTCCAAAATGACTGATGTACCTTGACTTGAAAGTGGATGTGTTTAGTGTTTTCCCTAATGAGGGATCGCAAACACCAAGGAGGTTGAGATGGAAGTGCAAAGCAGGTTTAATTTAATTTAAATACATTTATATTAAGCATGAAATTCAGTATCAAAGTTAGCATCTCTTTTGTTATTCTAGTAGATGAGTGAATCTAATGAAAACGTCATAAGCCCTATTCGGATGGTGATTGTTTCTCATGGGGTCATAAGATATTTTCATCATTTACGGGGTGATTTTATTGCCATCCAAATCCAGAATGTCAGTGTTTTTCTCCCATTCCAACCCGATCTCATGGCAATTCGTATGTATTTTATGAGGTCGCTAATTCGTACGAATTTGTACTAGTTTTTTCTAAATACGTATTTGACGAGTTGGTCAATTCGTATGATTTTGTACAAATGACCTAACCTCAAACCCCGCCCCTAAACCTACCCATCACTGCAGTATAGACAAATTGTACGAATTCATACAAGTGAGGTCGTACGAATTCGTACAAATTAGCCACCTCATACAAATACGTACGAATTGGTCGTGAGATAGCGGTGCCCATTCGCGTAAAAATCACTGGCCGAATTACCTACTGTTTTTTGACAAACACCAAGGTCGTGTGGTAATTTAATTGCCGTCTAAATCCACATCACTTCAAAATTCACTGTTTATATCCTTTTTGACCACTGCGGAGCACCGTACGGTTGCGTTTTGCGGTAATTGGAATGCATTTTAAAGATCTAGCCTACACTTTTATTACTGAAATGTTGGAAAGTATTTACAAGAACAATATTTCTTGTAAATGTATTAACTTATTTCCGCTCATTTCCACATTTTGAGATAAAATACAAGACAAAAAAAATCATAATTAGGATATTATTTTTCTATTATTAAATAAAATATGAATTTATAATTATTATTCCAAGCATATGACATTTTATTTACAGCAGACAAACATGCGCCTGACCACGTGAGCAGCGCTTTCCCAGGTTCGTAGGATCACAAAACTCACTCCTCCGCCGTGAATAAATCGCCATTCGAATGCACTGAAGTTTTATCACTGAGGTGGCATGCAAATAAATTTTTACGGACGTCCACATGAGAAACAATTACCGTCCGAATAGGGCTATAGTCATATTTTACTTCAAATGAAAAAGGAGCAAATTACACTAAGGCTTTTGCTATGTGCCAAAAATGCTGAATTTTGTTTTAATAATAAATAAAATAGTAAAATAAAAATAAAAAAATGATGGTAAACAGATGGTAATGTCAAATAATTTGTTCAGATTCATAACTGAAAGAAACAAAAGACAAAAAAGCTAATAAATAAACAAACATATATAAAAATATAAGATTGGGATTAGATGTTTAGAAAGAGAAGGAAGGAAGGAAGGAAGGAGCCTCAACAAATGATCTGTGCGCCATTACACTTATTCACAGCAAACACGGGCACCAAAACAACCAAAATATGTGCTCTTTGCCATCATGCTCTAATGGGGCTGGACATTCCTTCTCTTCAGGATCGTGGGTAATGCGGCCCATTATTGTCAGGAAAATGAGCCTGGCTCATGTTTATACAAGCGGATGGACAGACGGCAGCTTGATACACAGAATCTTGTTTTCCCTCACAAAAGCAATGTGATGGCAAAGATTCCTCTTACACCACACTTTAGAGAAAAGATATTTGAAAACAGTATTTCTTCCTGCTCTTTTGAAGTAAGAGTATAATAGTTCATTTAAAACTAAGCTGTAAAAACAGATTTATTCAGAAAATGTCACTTATTACATCACAACCATGAGTATCTTAACATAATGAGCGCCAGCTTGATGAACGAGACCATGCGAACACCAGGTCATTTACATAAGTCTTAAAGGTACAGTAGTAAAAAGGTCCTTTAAATCTAAGAGTCTAAAAGAGGATGGAAAAAGCTCATGAAACATTAAAATGTTTTTGGTGTTAAAAAAAAAAAAAAAAAAAATCTCTGACTAACAAGTGGAAAAAAATGCTACAAAAAAAAAAAGTGCAGAATATTGTTCCTTTAAAAAGACGACAGACTCAGACAGATCAGCTTCATAGATCCATGAGCCAGAGTAAAACCGCACGGACTGGGAAGAGAATGTCTTTGGTTCTGAGCTCAACCGTGGTAAAAATAGCAGCCAAACAGCTTCTGGGCTCAGTTCAGTGCCAGGTCGGATAGGAAAGCCTGAGGATTATTATGATGAAGCAAAGCTTCACTCCATCGAGAAAATGTCCAGATGGAGGCCAGGCGAAGGATGTGTACATGAATGTGCCACATATGAAGAATTCATCTCTTATGGTGACTGCAAGGTGGCAATAAGACAAGAATATAGGAAAACAATACATGGGAGAATAAATTACATTTTTTGTCACAGATATTTACAGCCAAGGAACATGAGATAATAAATACCCTTGCCTAAAATGTCTTCTTTTATATAATCACTGGGAAGTTTGATTCATTTCAATGAATAGGTTCGTTCAGACAGATCACTTAAATGAACCGGTTCAAAAAGCAATTCACTCTCTCTGCGCCAAGTATATGCATAATTTTTGTGCCGATATACAACTATAATATTATGATTAATCTGTATTAAAATAATTTTACTAAATTCGTCATTTTACTAAATAGAATATTCAATTAAATAAATACAATAATTAATTAAATAGAAATATTTAATTCAAAAACAATTATTTTTCTAAAAGAAAATACATATTTAGATGACAATTTTAAATAAAAAAAAAAAAATAAAAAAAAAATTATATATATATATATATATATATATATATATATATATATATATATAAAAATAAAATGCAAAATAATTCAAATGCAATAAAATAAAATAAAATGCAATAAAATAAAATAAAATTTAAGCCCTTCCCAAAGCTGCATAGTTAGCTACTCTTTATTAGTAGCTTGCAGTAAACCTTTTCAAAAGGGTAGCTTGACTGATGTTTAACTACTTTCAATTAGTTTCCCCAACACTGTGGAAAGTTTTGAATGAAAAGCTAGTGGAAAATGGCGAGAGCGATCTAGAGAGAGCGAACGACTGAAAGAGAGAGAGTAAAAAGCTTGCATAAGTATGTGAGCTTTGAAGGCCTAGAATTATCCATCTTTCTAATTAGTTCCAGGAATCTTGAGCCCTCAGCCAGACTGAGTCATAAAGAACCTGGCAACATGCCGCACGCGTAAAAGCCACGCAAAACCCATTCATAACCCTACGTTCACTCCCACCACACACACACAGACAGACACCTCAGCTCTGTGTGCCGTGAGACGCGGGAGTTTAACTGCACAGGAAGAGTTCCTCTGTAACACACATACAATTCATGGTTGCTGTTGTATCTTCTGATGTAGTTATGAGTCAAAATCAGTAGCACAGTGGGTTTTAACCAGCTTGGTTAAAGCTGTCACATCAACTGTCAGCATTTGGCATGAAGCCTGTAGAATAAAACACTTGCCACACAAGCATTTTGTGATGTCACCATGATGCCATGATAGGTTACAGGCACAATTTCTCTTTGAGCAACACAGGGTTAAGTGTTTTACTGCAACCTTTTGATTACAATCCCAGATCTTAGGCTACATCACCGCTAGTCTCAGACAGCACACCCACAGTCCATTCACTGCTGATTTCAGCCATTTTTGTGTGCAGTTTTATTCTGACAACTAGCTTTGCACAACTCACAGCAAACAAATTGTTGATACAATGATCTTGATGAAAAACTAATCCTGGATTTGGATTTTCTGACAAAATCTTAAAGAACCACATTGGGGTCAATCTCACAAAGCCTGGCAAGAAATGGCTGGGTCATTTTATTTCAAGATCATAAGACATAAGTATAGATTTTGCAAAAAAAAAAAAAAGAGCCTACAAGTACACTATTGGTACGTAAGATTTTTTTTAAAAATATTTTTGAAAAGTCTGCTCACAAAGCCCACATTTGCAGTACAGTAATACAGTAAAACTGTAATGTTTTATTATGTATTATTACAATTAAAATAACTTTTCTATTTTAATATATTTTAAAATATAATTTATTCATTTGATGGCAAAGCTGAAATGTCTTCAGTCACATGATCCCTCAGAAATCATTCTTTTATATGCTGTTTTGAAAGAAACATTTCTTATTATGTTGAAAACACTTGTGCTGCTTAATATTTTTTATTGAAACTGTATTTTATTTTTTATTTTTTTGGATAAATAAAAAGTTCAAAAGAACAGCATTTATTTGAAATAGAAATCTTTTGTAACATAATTATATTTACTGTCACTTCAATTTATTTAATCCTTGCAGAATAAAAGTATACATTTCATTCCAAAAAAACTGAACTTTTGAAGAGTCAATATTTAAAAATCTATATTTTTTTGTATTGTAACAATATGTTCAGACATACTTTACAGCTGTTATTATCTTTACTGTTTTGTGTCCAGGAATATTACTTTTACTATTCTCAGTTTAATGTTATACAATTATTTTTAGAACTAACATCAGCATAAAAGTAGTACAAAATATATTACCATGCTGTATAAATAAAATATAATACAACTGGCTTAATATTGTTTACACAAAATATATGTTTTTGTGAAACATGCCTAGAACATTTTTTGACAGGTTTTGTGAGATTTACAGAGCGTTTATTTTTATGGTATCAGCTATTTCAAATAAAGCCACAACAAACTCTGGATGGTTGTTTTACATGTCTGACAATGGGCGGTTCTTGGGCATAATAATCTACAATACAATGACTTGAGCGATAGTAAGAAAATCTGCCTATATAAGACTACATCACCTCACCTCACTAAGAGAACAACTTTAGAATCAGTACTCACCATCTATGGCCTGTTTGAGCGCTTGCAGTTTCTTATGCTTCTCTCTGATCCGGTCGTAAGCACTGTTGAATGCTGAGCCGACGGACTGACTTGAATGATGATGGGTCTTCCTGACATCCAAGCTCCCAAAGTCCGAGTAACGGGAGTCTCTGGCCTTGGAAGATGACTTGTGTCTACCGGCTGAGCGGATGCTCAGAGCGCTGCTGCCCCTTCGGGCGTCCTCAAGGGCCCCAAAGCGGAGCATATCTGGATCGAGGCAGGCCAGGTCTGCTGAGGAGGCCCAGCTTTTGTTTCTCTGATGGGGGTGTGAGCGCTGGCTCACCTCCATGGATCGGCCTCGCTGTTGTTGCAGTTGTTGTTGTTGCCGTTGGTGGTAGAGTTCGGCAGAGGACTCGGACCCAGCATGGTGCTCTGAAGGGACGTACTGAACAAGACCCTCGTCTGCTCTGACAAGGTCCTGGATGGGAAGAGAGCCCATAGAGCGACTGAGTCCACGGTTCAGGTTGGCTTGCTCCTGGGTTCGGGCTCTATAACGCTCCAGCACACGATGGGCGGCACTACGGCCTGATGGGGCAAAAAAAAAAAATTACACAAAAAGGTTAAACATACAAGAACTTATAAAAGTATAAAGAGAAATAAGAATCTATTGAAGGACAAAAACTAAATGTGGGACCCTTGCTGTCTTCGGGGAGCATTTTTATTGGATCACGTTTGTCAAGGCGAGATTAGAATGGGTAATAATTGGCTGAAAGAACAGAAGGAACAATAGTGGCCTTCTAGTGGTTACGAGCTCCACTAAAGCCTCTCTGATTTCACCCTGAGCTTCCAGCGACACGCTCGTTAGCCACACCAATTCCAGCAGTGTCAATCAGGAAGACATGGATGTTCCAGATAGTTCTCTCTTAGGGAACTGTTTGACAACAAGAGGCCTTTTCTCTCATGTTTCATAAAAAGCTTAGTATATCATAGGGGCAAAGACGGATCTGGGCTGATTTCAAACGGTTAACAAAAAGAGGCATACTAAAGTCATTACACACACTGACCCAGACACTTCACAACCCATGATGCTGGAAGGATACCAGTCTCACAAAATAGAATATAAAAGAGTCCGAAAATTAGATACAAGAGTCTTGCCATATCGTAGGCCAACAAGATGTCGAACTAAATACCTTAAAGTCACAATGAATTGGAAATAGCGACAGTGGACTTGGTTATATGCATTGGTTATTGATTCGATTTTGAGATGTGGGCGTTGCACTCAAAAGTGGAGGAAAATGAATGCGAGCTAAATGATTGGAGAAGTCCTGCATACATCACCAGAGAGAAGTCTGTCGTTTTCACTGGAAGATCCAGTTAAGGCATATTGATTAAACATTATGAGGTCAAAAAAAAAAACTTCTGGCACAAATTAATTGTTCATAAGATCTATAG
The DNA here is from genome assembly GCA_039654105.1 of Coreius guichenoti. Taxonomy (NCBI): domain Eukaryota; kingdom Metazoa; phylum Chordata; class Actinopteri; order Cypriniformes; family Gobionidae; genus Coreius; species Coreius guichenoti. The sequence goes on from CM077183.1 coordinate 9,648,839, forward strand.
CATGCATTTATAAAATAGATTAATAATATAATTAATAATTGATTATAACTAATAATATAAATAATATAAATAACAAAAATACACAAAATATGTAAAATACTAATTACTAATATATATATATATATATATAAAATATATATAAAAAACAATATAAAATAAACAAATAAAGAAAAATATTTATTTATACTGAAGCAGTTTTTTAATTTATTATTGCCTTTTTTGCTAGCCTGACAAGCCAGACCCACATCAAGATGTTGGGTCTGGGAACACACTATTGGCAGGGCTCAATCCGAGGGGCGGGATAAACGGTTGCCTTTCAAATTCCCTCTGCACGCAATAGGATAGCGCTACAACCAACCAGAGCAACGAAGAAGGTGAAGCGGAGCTAGTTGATAGATTAAACTTTTGTCGTATCCAGTCAGCAAAACTCCGAACACATCTTCCTTTTTTAAGAATGACTTCAGTGCCGTTCTTTGTTCTTTTCTCAAAAAAAAGCTTAACTCCAAGTCTTCCAGAGTCGCGGCCAAAGCCGATTCGAAAGACCGCTGTTCGCCAGCTTCTGTTTTCAAGTAGCACGCGGAACCATCGCAACTCTGCCGTCATTATGTTAAGCCCGCCCACCGACTCTATACACGATGTGATTGGCCTGACTAGAGTTTGGTTTTTCAAGCTCGCAAGCCAACGGAGAGTTGCTAGACGACCCTGGCTGCAAATTACATTTGCTGCCGCTAGGGTGCGTCTACAAACCCGATTCCAAAAAAGTTGGGACACTGTACAAATTGTGAATAAAAACAGAATGCAATGATGTGGAAGTTTCAAATTTCAATATTTTATTCAGAATACAACATAGATGACATATCAAATGTTTAAACCGGGAAAATGTATAATTTTAAGGGAAAAATAAGTTGATTTTAAATTTCATGGCATCAACACATCTCAAAAAAGTTGGGACAAGGCCATGTTTACCACTGTGTGGCATCCCCTCTTCTTTTTATAACAGTCTGCAAACGTCTGGGGACTGAGGAGACAAGTTGCTCAAGTTTAGGAATAGGAATGTTGTCCCATTCTTGTCTAATACAGGCTTCTAGTTGCTCAACTGTCTTAGGTCTTCTTTGTCGCATCTTCCTCTTTATGATGCGCCAAATGTTTTCTATGGGTGAAAGATCTGGACTGCAGGCTGGCCATTTCAGTACCCGGATCCTTCTTCTACGCAGCCATGATGTTGTAATTGATGCAGTATGTGGTCTGGCATTGTCATGTTGGAAAATGCAAGGTCTTCCCTGAAAGAGACGACGTCTGTATGGGAGCATATGTTGTTCTAGAACTTGGCTATACCTTTCAGCATTGATGGTGCCTTTCCAGATGTGTAAGCTGCCCATGCCACACGCACTCATGCAACCCCATACCATCAGAGATGCAGGCTTCTGAACTGAGCGCTGATAACAACTTGGGTTGTCCTTGTCCTCTTTAGTCTGGATGACATGGCGTCCCAGTTTTCCAAAAAGAACTTCAAATTTTGATTCGTCTGACCACAGAGTTTTCCACTTTGCCACAGTCCATTTTAAATGAGCCTTGGCCCAGAGAAAACGCCTGCGCTTCTGGATCATGTTTAGATATGGCTTCTTTTTTGACAGATAGAGTTTTAGCCGGCAACGGCGAATGGCACGGTGGATCGTGTTCACCGACAATGTTTTCTGGAAGTATTCCTGAGCCCATGTTGTGATTTCCATTACAGTAGCATTCCTGTATGTGATGCAGAACCGTCTAAGGGCCCGAAGATCACGGGCATCCAGTATGGTTTTCCGGCCTTGACCCTTACGCAGAGATTGTTCCAGATTCTCTGAATCTTTGGATGATATTATGCACTGTAGATGATGATAACTTCAAACTCTTTGCAATTTTTCTCTGAGAAACTCCTTTCCGATATTGCTCCACTATTTTTCGCCGCAGCATTGGGGGAATTGGTGATCCTCTGCCCATCTTGACTTCTGAGAGACACTGCCACTCTGAGAGGCTCTTTTTATACCCAATCATGTTGCCAACTGACCTAATAAGTTGCAAATTGGTCCTCCAGCTGTTCCTTATATGTACATTTAACTTTTCCGGCCTCTTATTGCTACCTGTCCCAACTTTTTTGGAATGTGTAGCTCTCATGAAATCCAAAATGAGCCAATATTTGGCATGACATTTCAAAATGTCTCACTTTCAACATTTGATATGTTATCTATATTCTATTGTGAATAAAATATAAGTTTATGAGATTTGTAAATTATTGCATTCCTTTTTTATTCACAATTTGTACAGTGTCCCAACTTTTTTGGAATCGGGTTTGTAGATTTCTAGGCTATTTTTTTAAACAATAGTGGACAGAAGACCAAGAATGATGGGGAGAAGATGGTGGACATGGCTTAGGAAATGTTATGGGTCTGTTTTGAACTTGCATCCCCTGCATAAACATCATGGCTCAATGTGTTAAGCTGTTAAGCTAATTAAGAATGATATAGTTGTTAATTTGCAAAGACTGTCTGATTTGTTGTAGCACACAATATGCTAAAGAAATTATGCTTCAGGTAAAGGCACAAACATGATCAACGTCACCTAAAAATGTGCCCAAACACTAGTTTACACGCTAGAAAATGTATACAAATGTATCCCAAAAATGTTAGCTTTCTGTGGACAGTAATAGTGCAATGTTAACTGCAACAGGCCAGTAGCGCTTTTACTTGCATAAAAAAGGAGATGCTAATACAAATAAAACATTGCCATATATTACCTGAAGCTCTCAGAAGTCACATAAGGACAACCACAGTGAAATTTAAACATTTCTACTATTGTTTTGACCACCCTGAAACAGATACAGATGCTGCGGTGCATTTTCTTAAGTCAAGCTAAGCAGTATTAGCATTGCCTCTGGTACTTTTCTCCTGAGGCTAATGCTAGCGTGCAGAGCACGAATACTCTGAAAACATCAACAAACATTCAATCTACAAAATGAGAACAATGACACAGTCTGAGACCACAGCTATTACTTTGCTGCTGAGGTTTCATGACATCTGTAAAGCCAAAAATAAACTAGCGTGAAGTGAGTCACCATCTAGGCAGGCTTATTTTCTCACATCATGACCTGATGCGTGGCCAGATACAACAGCATGAAAACAAAGCTTCCTACAGAACACGCATTAAAAAACCCTGGGAAATATCTATTAGTGATCGATGCCATGCCTCAGTTACATAACCGGCCGGTCGTGTTTGTGCTAAAGCACCACTGAAACCACTGGGAAAATCTGGTCATATTTTCCAAAAAAGAATCGCTCTGGTTTTGGTTTGTGGTGATGTCTAGTTTCGGTTCAAACTCTTGTCTATGCGCACAGTGAGAGGACAAGAGGGAGAGAGAGACTGACAGAAGATAGATGGAGAGCGAAAGAAATGAGGGAGTTGGAAAGTTGGGAGAGGAACAGAGAAGAAGGGGAGAGAAAGGTTCTTTGTTTGGCACATTAAACTATAAAGCATAAGTCGTCAGACAGAGAGACGAGGAAAACAGATTGAGAGAATGAAAGAGAAGGCCAAGGGATGTTAGTGGAGTCTTAAAACACAACTAGAACAAAACTGTATGTTCAGAATGATAACATACTGTCTACAGCTGCTACACAGAATATACATGACATTCTGAAATACCATTTTATAAAACGTCAATGCTCAGAATAACATACCACTCTTATTATTATTATATCTGCAGTTGTATACTGTGCACACACATAATGTATGGATAAAATACCTGGATGACATACTACACTACCATTTAAAAGTTTGTGGTCGCTTTTTTTTTTGTTTGGGGGGTGGGGCGTGGGGGGGGTGTGGAGTATCTTATGCACACCAAGGCTGTAATTATTTGATCAAAATACAGTCAATCAATTTCAGCATTATTACTCCTCACATGTCACATGATCCTTCAGAAATTATTCTAATATGTGACCCTGGACCACAAAACCAGTCACAAAGGTCAATTTTGAATCTTAAATCATCTGAAAGCTGAATAAATAACCATACGTCAATATCCATTGACGTATGGTTTGTTAGGATAGGACAATATTTGGCCGAGATACAACTATTTGAAAATCTGGAACCTGAGGGTGCAAAAAAAAAATAAATAAATAAATAAATAAATAAAAATCTAAATATTGAGAAAAATCGCCTTTAAAGTTGTCCAAATGAAGTCCTTAGCAATGCATATTACTAATAATAATAAATTTTTTATATATTTACGGTAGGAAATTTACAAAATATCTTCATGGAACATGATCTTTACTTAATATCCTAATGATTTTTGGCATAAAAGAAAAATCTATAATTTTGACCCATACAATGTATTGTTGGCTATTGCCACAAATATAACGATGCGACTTATGACTGGTTTTGTGGTCCAGGGTCACATATGCTGATTTGCTTCTCAATAAATATTTCTTATTATCAATGTTGAAAACAGTTGTGCAGCTTCATATTTTTTGTTGAAAAAGTGATACATTTATTTTCAGGATTCTTTGATTACTAGAACGTTCTAAAGAACAGCACTTATTTGAAATAAATCTTTTGTAACATTATTAAGTTTTTACTGTCACTTTTGATCAAATTAATGTGTCCTACCTGAATAAAAGCATTAATTTCTTCAGGAATACTGTGCAATATGCAATAAGCAGTATGTTAGTATTTCATTTAAAATAATGCAATATATATATATATATATATATATACACACTAATATATACACAATTTGCATATTGTGATATCCCATCAGAATTTCATAAAATAATTTGGAAAATACTTTTCTTCAGAACCACTATTTACATTAAAAATAAATAAATAAAATACATTTCACAAAAGTCCCCAGAACATTCCATTTGCAATCTTAAGACTATCTGGAAATTTCCCCACCAATCTTTAGTTTCAGTTTGGCACTTCCAGACACTGGTGCTGGTTATGTTCTGGCTTGTCTCTTGTGGCAGGGAGGATCTATTATCCTTCTGTTCTGATAAGCACCGGCCCCTGAAGGGCCAAAGCCGCGTCATGTCAGTACCAAGCCCTGCTTTGTTTACATTCTGAATCACTTCCTCTAGAACTGGACAAATTGTGTATGATGAGTCAGCATGAAGCTCAGCACTTCACGGTGTTAGAACAATTAGTCTAAGATTGTTAGAAAGAGTGCGAGCAATTAATACAATCAAAATATCATCAATTATTAACAGCAACTTCAAACGCGTGGATGACGCAGAAGACAACTAGAAGATAGGAGGTATGAGCGTGTACTGGCACGCCTGTGTTTGGGTGTGCATATGTGTGTGTGGGAGAAAGAGAAAAGTAGAAATCAAATGCATATATGTTTGTTCATGTGTGGATGAAAACTCAAGGACTCCCATACCACCGAAAAGGGAAACCCCCAGCTTCAATGTCTTATATATTAAGCATTAATTATATATTATTTTACATCTAGACTTGTGTGTATTACCTGCGGGCAGGCCTTTTCCTCGCAGACGTTCACGAATCTCTTTACTTCTTTCTGGAAGTGACTCCCTTTCACTTTCAGACAACAGACCGTCCAGCTAAACAAACACACATGCACAGAATAAGAAAGACATAAGCAATCATTCACTCTTATCAAAGAAAGGGATTAAAAGAAAAATATACTGGGAAAACATTTTTCTTTATCTTGTGAGTTAATTATTATCATGAAGACACATGCTACCATTTGAACATTTGGGGTCAGTAAGATTTTTTTTTATTATTATTCAGCAAATATGCATGAAATTGATCAACAGTGACAGAGAGTGAAAGACATATCAAATAAATGCTGTTCTTTTGAACTGTGTATTAAATAAAAGAATCCTTAAATGTATCACAGTTTCTAGAAAAATATAAAGCAGCACTACTACATTAATAATAAGAAATGTTTCTTGAGCATCAAATCAGCTTCAAATCAGCATATCAGAATGATTTCTGAAGGATCATGTGACACTGAAGACTGGAGTAATGATGCTGAAAATTCAGTTTTGCATCACAGAAATAAATTACATTTTAAAACATTAAAATAGAAAACAGTTATTTGTAATTGTAATATTATTTTACAATATTACTTTTTACTGATTTAATAAATGCAGCCTTGGAAAGCATAAATCGTCTTTCAAAAGCATTAAAAATTCTTTCCGACCCCAAACTTTTGAACAGTACTGTACTTTAATGTGCACAATGCAATTTGTTTTCCTCAAGCCACCCAAACAATTTAAGCTACAAAAAATTAAGATCAATTATAGTTAAAAGTTCAATAAACTGTTATTGATTTGTTTGATATGTTTTTTGATGAAGCAATTGAATTAAACACAAGATCCAGAAAAAAATGTGATGCAAAATAACATGAAATGTACAGAATTTGGTGAAAATAAAACTGAATTTTGGGGAGAAAATGGATTTCATAGGGCCTTAAAGGGCTTAAAGAAAGCTTGATCAAGATTGCTAAACTAAGTCAAAACATCTTTTGAATAAAACGGTCAAATTTTTAACTCTAAATCAGGGTTGCTGGAGGAAGAAGAAACACATGAAAGACTTGATTGAAAGGGTTGCTCACAGGGCAGAAAACCCCCGGCATCCACTCACAGGATTCATCAACAGAAATTAGAAGATGGCATCCCTACTGGAAACCTTCACATTTTACCTCCCCAGTGTGGAAAAAGGTACACAGTGCAGAAAATAAGACCAGAAACATCTGTTCCTGACAATACACTGTTTCTGTATCGCTGTGCAATTAAACTACCGGGGAGTGTATAGCTGAGAAACAGGATGTGACATCAAACATGAGAAAACAAGCACAGGAAAGACAGTTAACTACCTTTTTAATTGAAAGCTGTTTTATAGGGCTGGACTGTGCAGGCAATTCAGTTAATAGAAACAGTATGTTCACACACATTGTTAGCGCTGAATCATATTGCTTGGATGTGATCAACTAACAAAGAGTTGGAAATCAAGAACCAGTGCTAAGTTAAAACAGATCACAAAAAAAAAAAAAAAAAAAAAAACCTTAATATATGTATTTTTTTTATTCTATATAAATGCATTTTTAATAATATGCTTCAAAACTGGAAGTAAAATACTGTAAGGCTAATAGAAAATTGCCTTTGAAACAGAAAACAATAACATGAGTCATTCAATGAATTGGTAAGAAAAAAAAAAAAAACAACTCAAACTTTTAGGTTTGAATCATTCTAATGGCTCACTCATTCATTCATTGAATGAGTCAGAGTGGCTCTTTATGTACTTGCAGAACCGCAAGTCATTTCTTCTGTCATATTTAACTTAATATTTACCATAAATTGTTGAAACAATAACAAAAACAAGTGTTGAAAAAAATACATAGGCAAGTACCTGAGAGAGACTGCCAAGAACAAGTCTCACCAGCCTCCTGACATATGAAAATGAAGGGTCACAGTTGGAGTTACGGATGTGAGCGCTGCAGGTGTCCAGAACCGATCGTGCAGACAGTCGAGTGAGTGTGGAATCATCACACATGTTGAGCAAGACTCTGTTCAGGTGTTCTCCCAGTTTCATTGGCTAAAACACACATGAAGAGGTCAGTGAAAAGATACAATTTGCTGCTGAATCATCTAGAATCTATTATTTGTCTGGGCAGACTGAATTTATTTCCAAAATTTAACTTATTGTTGCTATGGCAGACATCCCACCTCTCCCAGAAGGTCCAGGAGTCTCCTGCATATTGATAGCCACCCGCAAATTATATACAATATGCCAAGACGCATTACCGTTACACCTGGTATTATCCCGAGTTTCAAATGCATCTTCTGTAACCACTTGCGTTCGGACACTCTGCTCTTTCTTCGTCACACTCAACTACATCACTTTCAGCGTTTGAATACTATTGAATGAACGAACCTGTGTTAGGCGGCTTATGCAAATGAATACAATAGTATAATATATTTTTTTAATATTACGGTGGTGGTGGTGTGGGGGGTGGGAGCAGTGTTGTGCCATCTCCCGGAAATGATTTTTTGCCGGGAGGGATGTCTGCTATGGCACAGCAGAATTTAACAGCTAAGACTTGATTCTCTATTGATTCAAATTGACGTTAGCATGTTGCTAAGCTAACAACATGATACTCTACAAAGCATTATAAAATACATAGTATAAACAAATATCGGGTTAATATATACAATTTAATTTGATTTTAACCACTCTAAAATCACTCCTTTTGTATTGAATTTAGTTCCATAATTTAACATGATGTTTCTATGTATGTACAGCAGAATGAAACAGCGGAGACCCGATTCTTAGCATATTGCTAAGCTAACAACATGATACTCTATAAAGCACTATAAATTACATAGTACAAATATATATTGGGTTAATATATCCAATTTAATTAGATTCTAAATCACTCCTTTTCTATATTTAACTAAGTAAAATTAAATTTAAGAATTATAAATATTAAATGCCTTGGAAACCTCACCTGGCTCTGAGGAATCTGATAGTCTGCACCCCAAAACAACGTCATGCCAAGTGAATACATGTGCATCTACAAGTTGACAAGGAAACAGAAATGTCAAGTGACAATGGAGCATTTTATATGATTGCATTTGAGGTTTTAGTCCACATAACAAAATGGAGAAACAGCAGACAGCCTCATTCTGACACATTTCAGCAAGCAAAGACAAGTGCAAACGAGCTTGTGTTGCCAAAAGCATTTTCTAGAGTGTGTTTCAGGCCTTAATCAGCATCACATTTTATATATAGCACATCTGCATAGTTTTGTGTTTCTTCCCAGTCTAGTTCTTCTGTCTGTTCTTCCTGCTAAAAAATAACTTTGGGAACAGAATATCCAAAAGTCTGCCAAAGAATGTAAAAGATCCTTTAACTTCTCTGTAAATAATCATGCCTTGACTCTGCGGTGATGTATCGGTCTCTCTCTAAGAATGTCATGTGTCCACAGAAGTGTACTGTCAAAATGTTTAAGAGATACACATACACTGCCATTCAAATGTTTTTGATCAGTAAGATTTTTACTGTTTATAGAAGTAGTCTCTTCTTACGCTCACACCAAGGCTGCATTTATTTTATTAAAAATAAAAAAAAATAAAAATAAAAAAAACAGTAATATTGTGAAATATTATCAAAATGTAAAATAACTGTTTTCTATTTGAATATATTTTAAAAATGTAATTTATTCCTGTGATGCAAAGCTGAATGTTCAGCATCGTTACTCCAGTCTTCAGTGTCACATGATCCTTCAGAAATCATTCTGATATGCTGATTTGCTGCTCAAGAAACATTTATGATTATTATCATTATCAATGTTAAAAGCAGTTGTGTAAAACATTTTTTTAGGATTCTTTGATGAAAAGAAAGTTCAAAAGAACAGTATTTATCTGAAATAGAAAGCTTTTGCAACATTGTACTACCCTTCAAAATTTGTGGGTCAGTAAGAATTTATTTATTTTTTGGGGAAAGAACTTAAAGAAATTAATACATTTATTCAGCAAGGATGCATTAAATTGATCAAAAGTGACAGTAAAGACATTTATGATGTTACAAAAGATTCTATTTAAAATAAATGCTGTTCTTTTGAACTTTCTATTCATCAAAGAATCCTGAAAAAACATGTTTTACACAACTGTTTTCAACATTGATAATAATCATAAACATTTCTTGAGCAGCAAATCAGCATATTAGAATGATTTCTGAAGGATCATGTGACACTGAAGACTGGAGTAATGATGCTGAAAATTCAGCTTTGCATCACAGAAATAAATTACATTTCAAAATATATTCAAATAGAAAAGTTATTACATTTTAATAATATTTCACAATATTACTGTTTTTTTTTTGTTTGTTTTTTTAAATATTTTTAATAAAATAAATGCAGCCTTGGTGAGCATAAGAGAATTTTTCTAAAAACATTAAAAATCTTACCGATCAAAAACTTTTGAATGGCAGTGTATGTACACATAAAATGTAAAAGAAATGGTTGCATGATAGAATGAAATTCATTTTCCTCAGTTTTTGGCGGCAATGAAAAACAAACTTGTTTTAACGTTCCCATTTCTCTCATATTCACATGATGCCAGTGTTCATAAACAAAAACATCTGAATAACCTCACTAATGATTCTGTAAACAGTATAAAAAAGCAAAATTGATAAAATGCTAATTGATACCAGAAATAGTAAACAAGAAAAGAAAACAAGACAGTTTTAAATGGGGAAACAACAAGCCCAACAAAAATCTTTCAAAATCCATAAGGTACCTTTTCCATATCAGAAAGCGAGGAGAGGTTGAGACCATCCAGCACCTCTGGAGGAGTGAAAGCCCGCAGGTCCTTCTGTGTCACGTTCTCATCTGTGAAAGAGATGTTTCCGGAAGGCATGAGCAGCAGCGACCATGGAGAGATGATGAAACCCAACGCAGATGGATCTGTTGAACCTGAGGTAAACCAAACATGCACAGTATTACCACAAACTTGACCACAACTACAGTTGACATGGTCTGAATCTTTATCAAATTCTTAAATATAAAAATTAGATAGATCGTTAGATAGATATACGGATGGACAGATGGATTGCTTGACTGATTAATCTGCTCCTTTGCCCTTTTTTTTTTTTTTTAAATGTCTTTGGGTTTTATGAAGTCCAGAAATAAAATCTTTCTTTGACATGATGATGGAAACAGCCAAGTTTCCAACATTGGCAAGGTTCGGTTTTGTAAAGCGACACAAAATGGCATTGTGTATGAGGCATTTCTAAGATACTAAAAGTTGTGTTGCTTAAGTGTGGGAGATTATGGCCTTGGCCTAAGAACATTTCCTCAACACAAGTACAGCATGATCTGACTGCACATGTTTCAGGAGATTTGGGGGTAGAAAGCCAATTCTTTTCATCCGGACAAAGACATGTAATAAAGAACTACATTATTCTGTGAATGAGTGCAATTCCTTGAAATACGAGGCCCTTGGGATCTCTTTCAAAAAGATGATTCTGTATGACAGTTCATTTTTTTTCTTTTTGATGTTTTTTTCCCTCTTCTTTTGTGCTGCTGCAGAGACAAAACAATGGAGCCTTTGCAGTTCAGAATACAGCCCTGCGGTTTGGATGGAACAGCTGTACAGAAATAACTCATCTATTACATGGAAATGTGGAATTGCTTTTGAGAAACGTATTTTTATTATTTCATGTCACGTATACCAGAAAACCAGTGTGATATCTCAAAATGCTACAACTGAACATTTTGATTCTTATATTTTCTAAAGCAAATGTGAGTGGTACTTGCTCAAGCAAATGCTGTCATCATGATGCGGGGGTGTTATGGGTCAGGGAGATTTTTATTTGTTTATTTTTTTTAATTAATGCTTTTTTTTTCAGCAAGGATGCATTAAATTGTTTAAAACTTTACTTGACAGTAAAGATAATTATAATATTACACAAAATGTCTATTTCATATAAATGTTGTTCTTTTCTATTTATTAAAAAATCCTGAAAGAAAAATGTATCATGGTTTCCACAAAAATTTCAACATTGATATTAATAAGGAATGTTTCTTGTTCAGCAAATCAGAATGATTTCTGAAGGATCATGTGACACTGAAGCCTGGCGTAATGATGCTGAAAATTCAGCTTTGCATCACATGAATAAATTACATTTTAAAATATATTCAAATAGAAAACTGTTATTTTAAATTGTAATAATATTTCACAATATTATTGTTTTTATTGTATTTTTGATCAAATAAATTCAGCCATGGTGAGCATAAGACTAGGGGGTTTATTTTGGCATTAGTAACATTCACGTCAGTAGCTCAAACAAGCTATGCTCCTAATACTGTACTTACGAGTTAGGGGTTTGTGCAAATAAACATTAATACAATAATTTATTAACATTTTAATAATGTCAGAATGTGTTCGAGAGAACAAAAAATTAAAAAATTAAATTCAAGCAGCGATGCTATAAAGCACTGGAATTCCCAAAGTAAACACATGCTTCCTGTGGAAACTGTCTGACCACAGTTGGACCTCACTGTGAAAATCTAGCAGTGCACTCTCGTTTCGTCTCCAGCACAGATATTCCAGCATCTTTATAAAAATAACATCCTAGTAGACCTACACAGGTAACATACCTTTCTTTGGAACGCAACGCAACAAATTCTCAAAAGCTGGAAATGTTGGCATGCTAAAGCTCACAATCATCAAGTTGTTAATGGGAAGGAAGCTGACGCACAGTTGGAAATATCTCAGAACAGGCCTATCTGATAAGTTTTTATCTGTCCTATCGGAGACTAGCCTGTTCACGAACCCAATGAGGTAACAGCCAAAAATAGCATCACAAATTCTCCTAAGATAAAATAGACGGGATATGTATATTTACACTTGCATATATACACACATACATACATGTGTATATAATATATATATATATAAGATAGGCCTGTTCTGAGATATTTCCAACTGTGCGTCAGCTTCCTTCCCATTAACAACTTAATGTCCTCATAAACCACGTTTACGTTGTAATACCAGTGTAATACCCATGTCATTATACAAATTTGTGTCCTCATAAATCACATAAGCACGCACACACACACGTACGTATGTGTGTATATATGTATGTGTGGATTACTAATTTATTTCACATAGAAAGTATAACGTTATATATAAAATAAAATATTTTAAAAAAAAATTCCCCTTAAATATTGAGAAAGATAGCTGAATTAAAATATATATATAAAAAAAATATATATTATACATATATAAAAAAAAATATATTATATATATATATATATATATATATTTTTTTTTTTTTTTTTTATATTTTAATTCAGCTTTTTTGGAATCGGGTTTGTATACATATATACACACATATACACACACACACACATACATATACATATATATATATATATATATATATATATATATATATATATATATATATATATATATATATATATATATGTATGTATGTATGTATGTATGTATATGTATATGTATATATATATATATATATATATATATATATATTATATTATATATATATATTATATTATATATTTATATATTTATATATTTATATATATATATATATATATATATATATATATATATATATATATATATATATATATATATATATATATGTGTGTGTGTGTATATATGTATACAAACCCGATTCCAAAAAAGTTGGGACACTGTACAAATTGTGAATAAAAACAGAATGCAATGATGTGGAAGTTTCAAATTTCAATATTTTATTCAGAATACAACATAGATGACATATCAAATGTTTAAACTGAAAAAAATATATAATTTTAAGGGAAAAATAAGTTGATTTTAAATTTCATGGCATCAACACATCTCAAAAAAGTTGGGACAAGGCCATGTTTACCACTGTGTGGCATCCCCTCTTCTTTTTATAACAGTCTGCAAACGTCTGGGGACTGAGGAGACAAGTTGCTCAAGTTTAGGAATAGGAATGTTGTCCCATTCTTGTCTAATACAGGCTTCTAGTTGCTCAACTGTCTTAGGTCTTCTTTGTCGCATCTTCCTCTTTATGATGCGCCAAATGTTTTCTATGGGTCAAAGATCTGGACTGCAGGCTGGCCATTTCAGTACCCGGATCCTTCTATGCAGCCATGATGTTGTAATTGATGCAGTATGTGGTCTGGCATTGTCATGTTGGAAAATGCAAGGTCTTCCCTGAAAGAGACGACGTCTGGATGGGAGCATATGTTGTTCTAGAACTTGGATATACCTTTCAGCATTGATGGTGCCTTTCCAGATGTGTAAGCTGCCCATGCCACACGCACTCATGCAACCCCATACCATCAGAGATGCAGGCTTCTGAACTGAGTGCTCATAACAACTTGGGTTGTCCTTGTCCTCTTTAGTCCGGATGACATTGCGTCCCAGTTTTCCAAAAAGAACTTCAAATTTTGATTCGTCTGACCACAGAACAGTTTTCCACTTTGCCACAGTCCATTTTAAATGAGCCTTGGCCCAGAGAAAACGCCTGCGCTTCTGGATCATGTTTAGATATTGCTTCTTTTTTGACAGATAGAGTTTTAGCCGGCAACGGCGAATGGCACGGTGGATTGTGTTCACCGACAATGTTTTCTGGAAGTATTCCTGAGCCCATGTTGTGATTTCCATTACAGTAGCATTCCTGTATGTGATGCAGTGCCGTCTAAGGGCCCGAAGATCACGGGCATCCAGTATGGTTTTCCGGCCTTGACCCTTATGCACAGAGATTGTTCCAGATTCTCTGAATCTTTGGATGATATTATGCACTGTAGATGATGATAACTTCAAACTCTTTGCAATTTTTCTCTGAGAAACTCCTTTCTGATATTGCTCCACTATTTTTCGCCGCAGCATTGGGGGAATTGGTGATCCTCTGCCCATCTTGACTTCTGAGAGACACTGCCACTCTGAGAGGCTCTTTTTATACCCAATCATGTTGCCAATTGACCTAATAAGTTGCAAATTGGTCCTCCAACTGTTCCTTATATGTACATTTAACTTTTCCGGCCTCTTATTACTACCGGTCCCAACTTTTTTGGAATGTGTAGCTCTCATGAAATCCAAAATGAGCCAATATTTGGCATGACATTTCAAAATGTCTCACTTTCAGCATTTGATATGTTATCTAAATTCTATTGTGAATAAAATATAAGTTTATGAGATTTGTAAATTATTGCATTCCTTTTTTATTCACAATTTGTACAGTGTCCCAACTTTTTTGGAATCGGGTATGTATGTATGTATGTATGTATGTATGTATGTGTGTATGTGTGTATGTGTGTATGTGTGTGTGTGTGTGTGTGTGTGTGTGTGTGTGTGTGTGTGTGTGTGTGTATATATATATACACACACATATATACATACATATACACACATACATACACACACACACACACACACACATATACACACACATATACACACACAAATAAAAGCATCGCCTTAAATTAAAACAGCATGTTATACAAAGCAAACTTGCTGACTTGTTCAAGTCATGTCCCATGACTCTCGTCCAGGGCCCAGAATTTCTGCAAACTCTGTCAAGAGGGACCTTTGCCAGCAAGTTTTCACCCCAGAGCAACTCAAGGCCAGATAACAAGCTACTGTGAGATGAGGAGAGTCCTACTTCTCCCTGCGAACACATGCCGAAGCGGCTACATCATCTTTATCATCATCGTCCTCCTCGACCCTGAAGACAAAGGCTTAATTACGTTCCAAACCCTACTGGCTAATGGCCAGGTCTGCTAAATAAAGGGGGCAACGACTGTCTGGGATGACGACAGAATGAGAATTGTCCACTGACTGTGAGAAAGACTTGTCGAGAGTCTCAAGATCTGTGAAGGAACAGCAGCAGATATCGGTCGAGAGGAGCTGGCATCATCTCAATCACCGCAAACTGCCCACCAGACTGCTCTTTAGGAAACCAGGGTGCGGGGACAATAAAGAGGCTTTTGTTCACAGCGTTGACACACAACACTAGCCCACACAGTCATTCTGAGAGACAGTGGACAGACATAAGGCTGAGTAAGCCTTCTCATAAATTTCACCAAAGTGTTACCCTTCCCTTTAGAGAC